>JARQOC010000008.1:92258360-92289684 GCA_033576535.1 Allobates femoralis
CAGCACAGGTATACAGCCCCCAGCAGTGTGGTATACAGGCCCCCCCAGTGGTATACAGGCCTCCCCAGTGGTAGTATACAGCCGCCCCAGTGGTAGTATACAGCAGCCCCAGCGGTAGTATATAGCAGCCCCAGTGGCAGTATATAGCAGCCCCAGTGGTAGTATATAGAAGCCCCAGTGGTAGTATATAGAAGCCCCAGTGGTAGTATATAGCAGCCACAGTGGTAGTATATAGAAGCCCCAGCAGCCCCAGTGGTAGTATATAGCAGCCCCAGTGGTAGTATATAGAAGCCCCAGCAGCCCCAGTGGTAGTATATAGAAGCCCCAGCATCCCCAGTGGTAGTATATAGAAGCCCCAGCAGCCCCAGTGATAGTATATAGAAGCCCCAGTGGTAGTATATAGAAGCCCCAGCAGCCCCAGTGGTAGTATATAGAAGCCCCAGCAGCCCCAGTGGTAGTATATAGAAGCCCCAGCAGCCCCAGTGGTAGTATATAGAAGCCCCAGCAGCCCCAGTGGTAGTATATAGAAGCCCCAGCAGCCCCAGTGGTAGTATATAGAAGCCCCAGTGGTAGTATATAGAAGCCCCAGCAGCCCCAGTAATCCAGGGCCCCCCAGCCTTGCTCCGGTAACCTGTAAAGGAAAATATACTTATCACCGTATTGGGGCCGTATTGACTCGCGTATAAGCCGAGGGGCCTACTTTTCAGCCCAATTTTTGGGCTGAAAAACTCGGCTTATACGCGAGTATATACGGTAATCACCCAAGATAGTATATAAGAACAAAGACATGAAATTTACAGACTTTTGAAAGTTGACATGACCACTCCTAATAGTTACCTAACGATGTCCCTAAAGCTGGAAATCTACCTACACAGCGGAGGTCAGCACCCTTTTGAACGCTTGTGGTGCCCCACGTCGACTCACCCTATCTATCCCTGACCTTTCCCTGATCTTACATATATATATAAGGGTCACCAGGTACACAGTCAATAGTCTGTAATAGAAGTAGGTCACAGCAAACCTGTCAAAGAACAAATAAAAACAATATAGCAAGGTAGAGTCAAACAGATATAATAATATTAGACAATAGAATTATACTCATCAATGGTCTTCCAGTTTCCCTGAAAAATAGGTCAAAAGGGGATAACAGAATATTTTGGAAAATAACATACAATTATTTATTCACCATATTATGATTAATATATAGTTAAACAGGCAAAAACTATATTATCTACTCACTTATATATTCACTCTACTTCAGAACATTATAACCAATATGTTTGACATCTTACGATACTTTGTATAGGAGAGAGAGATCCATACCTACTAGGACATTTTATACAATTTTTCTTTGTTTCCTTGTCCGCACTCTATTTGCAATTTTAAAAAACCTGTGGAGCGGCCACTTGTTTGAACTTCTTGCCTTTCTGAGTTGTGTTGTGTGTAGGAATAATGCAGGATTGTACACAAGGCTTTACCTGAAACCAGGAATGATCCAGGAGATATTCATCAAGTGGAAGATAAGGAAATTCCAGCATCCACAAAACACAGAATAATACGAATTTAGACGAAAAATCTTCCTTTCCCAGATAATTTTCACCAATTTCATTAACTATAACTACTTACAACTGAGGATTCCTGCTATTATCTGAGACCCTTAACTTAATTTCTGATTATATTTTACAGGGTCAATCAGGGGGTCAGTATCCAGGAAGGTCTTTCCTACCTCCACTAGTATCCAATCAATGGGTAACAATATGGCTCTCCTAATAATAAAAGTAGGAGTAGAAATCTGCTGATATGGCTAAAGATTCTCTGTTAGATGGAAATACTTGAACACATTTACTGATAGTATTTCTACCTTTTATATACACCAAATTCAATAACAATTTATACAAATGTGTTGAATGGATACTTTGGGTGTGGAAATTAACCTCTGTTTATCTAATATTATCTTGAAAATTCACTTTCGCACAGACTAAAAATCTAAAACAACATTTTTTTAGTAGTTATTGAAGCCATAGGCCAACCCTATTTATTACTTCAACCATCCCTCCTGTTGAGACATGGCTTATACCATGGCTCAATATAGCAGCATACCTGAAAGAGATTATTTGGTAGAATGTATTTCTGTTCAAAGGACACATTAACCTTATTTGTCCAGAATTGTTCCTTTATTTGTCCCTGTGTAGTAGCATAGGTATATTAATTATCAGTGTAGGCAATATTAGATCACTGTTTGGAATTGGTTAATCAATGAAGTCAGATCTTGGCAGCACGTTCAGAGATTAAACTCAAATAGGCATGTGGGTTTTCATCCCAAAATACAGATAAAGCATGGATAGATTTAATGCGATACATCTTTCCATGGCCGTGTGTGCTTAAGGCAACAACAAGATCATACATGGGATGTAGGCTCTATTTTAAACCCTTTTAAAAACGTAACCTCTATACAGGTGATAGTAAAAATCCCAAAATCATGCGGTGTGAAATGGCTGAGAGGCTGCATTAGAGTCACATGCAATAAGTCCAATAATCATTTTATTTTACCGAAGCACTTTCCCCACCCGGACATACTGAGTGCGGGATGGTCATCCCCAAGCCTAATAGCCACTTCCCTACAGTACTTTGACCTCATGACATTTTCAAAAGCACTTGTAATAAACAAACCAAATAAAAGAAATATGTAAAACATTACATTAACATCCGTTTTACATTTAATGCCATGAGCCCATGTAGCCCCCATGCTATTATGGGGGTTTCCCATAAAAAAAATATCTGAATGTTGGGAGAAATGATACCCCATTTAGCAGGAGTATAATTTGGGAATTCACTTCTGTCCTTATTCATTTTATCATATATAAACAATAGCAAAGTTACTATGTCTGTTTTACAATCATAGTTCTCTTAATCTGTCATACATGTTCAGGTGTGGTTGATGTGAAATATACATTCCACCGTCCTGCAGCTGCTTGCTAATTCAATGCTATCAGTTCCAGTCGCATGATGTATCTAGTACTGCTCTCAGCTCCCAGCTCACCCCTCCCCTTACACAACAGCGGGGACTGACAGTCATCATCATTATTTTTCAACACATGAAACATTCATCTTGTTAGCATTACCAACCAGCGCACAAGAAGTGATAAAAGGAAATTGGGATTATAACAATTTTTCAGCGCACTCACAATCTATACACACATACATCTCCTTATTTTGACAATATAAATGTCATTCATTTTGCCCAAACATTCATTCCAATGAGTCAAGGGGAACATACGCATTGTGGGGCAGTGTTCCTTCAGGAGGCTTTAAAATGACACAAAAAGCATGTTTTGAATGTATAAAATCTTAAGGAGTAGTATAATTCATATACACGGGTTGTTGAGATGCTCACAGCCACCATACATAACTCTGCTTCATGTTAACACATACCTGGTAGATTAAGTCCTGCTCATTACATTCAATAGGCTCACCCAACTTTCTTACGCAGCCATACAATTTTACCATAGTATCATTCAGAACAGTCAATAAAGACAATCAGAAATATAACCTTCTGGTCTCTGAAATCAACTGACACAGACCAGTCACATTCAGTTATACATCTAAAGACACATTGAAACATATAATCAGCCACAAAATACACATACAAATTTCAAACACTGGCAAAATGTAATAAATATTATCTTGGTCTTTGCCACAAGGTCCCCACACCTCTGGACCATACTGAATTATCAGCAATGCAAGAGATCACTGAATCTCAGATTTATTCAGTATCCTCCAGGGCATCCCCTATAATTAGGCAGGGCATTGTGGTAACCGTTTAGAAGAGATCATTTTCTGGGGAGACACAAAGGGTCTCAATACCTTTTGCCAGGTTTATCCAAATTAGGAAATTGATTTAATAATTGTAAGCAAAAATACACATTCATTCAATGTCTGTCTATTGGAAGACACTTCTGTCTAGTCATTGAGTAGGGTGATTTACTTCAGTCTGTCAGTCGGGGCATTCTCGGAGATAATGTCCCATTTTCCCACAGTGCCAGCAGGTGGATTCTCCATCTGTCTGTCAGTCCCTGAGTCTTCCTCTATCTCTGTCTCTATATCCCCCTCTCTTCTTATCTCCTTTCTGGGCAACTAATATCTGACAAGTGTCATCAACCAGTAATATCTGTCCTTTTTTGTTTTTCTTCTTGTCCTTGAACCATCTTTCAGCATGTCTGGCATAGTCTAGAATATCAGTGAGCCTTGCTGTTCTATGTGTCACCATGTTTTTAGTGATATACCCACCTATCGGAGAGTGGCAACCCCTGAGATATGCATTTTTCAATTGTTGTTCATAAGGAGTGTCATTCCTCATGTCGGCGGGTTGTGCAATCCCACTGTGTATGTCAAATACCTCCTTTAGTCTGTGGTAGTATCTGTCTACATCCTCATCATCTTGTTGGATTGTTCTGTTTATCTCTGTCCAGTTTGCTGTCCCTGTATATCTGTCCTTAACTTTGTCCATGAGTCCATTTAATTAAACATTTAAGGCTACTGTCAGGGCAGCATTGTCAAAGTGTATGGGGCTCGGGGGATTCCCCTGAAGACCTGAAAAGTCCCTGCATATAGTAAACCAGTCAGGGCCCATCATTTTACTCGTTCTAATTCAACCCCATTCAATCTGAAACTAGTGTATAATCCTCTCACTCCTTCCTCAAATTCCTCACTTGAGTAGCTTCAGTGACATCCTTATCTGTCCATGGTCTGTACACATACACCATTCCTCCTTGGCCATTCGGCACCTCAATCATAGGTAAGATGTCTTCACATAGAGGTAACAATTCACTTTTATTTACCTCTTTACTTTTCTTTCTACCCTGTTTTCCAATTTGTGCCAGCTGTAACCAGTTACTTGCACTTGCTAAACCATAATATTTCTTACCTTTCTGATTGCACTTACCAATTTTCGTCACCAATATCTCACACTGACTCAAACTGAGTGTTCCTTTAAAACCAAACTTCTTCTCCCACCTATCAATATACTTTACACATTCTGGATCAACTTTATACATGTACTTAACATCACCTGCTAGTGGTCTGTCCTTGTAGCACATCAAACAATCACATTGTATTCCTTTACCTGACACGTTACCCATTTTTATAGCTGGAATCCACTGAGGAGAACAGAAAGTTTTGCAGACTGGGTGTTATCCTCTGGTTTTCCGTTATTTAGAAGAAACCTGAATGGTGTGTTTTTAGGATACCAGAGATTATATTCCTCTATATAATTTAACAATGTTCCAGGGGTCTACTGAACCATGGGGATCCCATGAACATTAAGTCAGAACACTATAAACTCTGGATATCTTTCTGACAGAGGTCCAAACCCAGTGTACACTTGATTATAACCCTTCTCAACCATTTTAGCAATTCTCCAACCTTCAGAAGATATAGCTAACAACAACCCAAACTTACATTCAGGACATGACATTTACAAGATATTGGCCAGAGGTCGACCTTCCATGACATTACAAGCAATCCTAATTGATACACACAATGCAAATATTGTAATTCCTAGATCAGTACTGTTTTCCCCCATTTATATAAATATATATGTATATGCATTATATATATATAATATATATATATATATATATATATATATATATATATATATATATATACAAACATTAAATTAAAAACACTGGTTTATGGGTTAAAAGAGAATAGCATATAAGGGCATAGACAATCACATACGAGAGTGCCCACCGGTTACGCACTGGTGTTCCAAATCTTATATTAATTCTCTAGTGGTGTTTCGGAAATACTTGGGTTAGAAATCATCCACCACAAAAAAACACAATTTACAATCCACACACAGGCTTTGGAACTTGCAACACATACGTTACACTGGCAACTCCCCAAATATTAGTTAGCTTGTCGCAAAACCAGAGGCTACTAGAAGAACACAGACAGGACAATCCTAACTATGTATCTTCAGAGTCTTTCTGCTTAGCTTTGCAAGGCTAACAAAAATACTCGGTTACGGCTTATACATTCATCACAAATGAGGCGCATGTGACCAGGGATCACAGATATGCTTTCATAGGATCACAGATATGCTTTCATACAGTCAAGCAGTTGAGTCAGTTCACTTAAGGAGGCTCATATTGTTCACACTTCTTTTGTCCACATGCATAAGCCTTCACGATGGCAGTAATATCCAACCTAAAGAATCAGGCAAGAACCAACAATATTGGGAGAAATCTAATAGTGGATCAGAAAACACATACAACTGCAAACACAGTGAGCTACGCTTAGCTCCAACCGCGTGGAGACAGAAGAAAAGGGAGGGGTGGTGACACTGCGGGCTGAAAACCTGTCTTCTCCGCTGTGTGTGCAGGCTGCAGCTTATCAGCAAGGCAAAGGATCATATACAGTGTTAAGAAACAGAGATAATTAACATTCTTCAAATCACCATTATTGAGAGAAACAGGTTATTGCATAGGTAACAATTATAACTGTAGACAGATGTATTACAGCAAACAGTAATGAGACAATAACACTTACCACAGTCAAACAAATGAAATGACAGGACAAGATTATAACACACTTATTTGACAAACAAACGTGAATACATATATGCCCTAACTCAACCCATCTAGACAAAATATCTTTAACGTGCGCACGGAATAGTTTATTCCTATGGTCTTATCATAGACCGTGGCCAGGACCCTCAATGTTACAATTGTCATGGAAGAATGTCCAGCTATAATTGGCTGGGCTCTCCTCCACACAAACCAAACAATTGAAAGTAGTTATCTTTACAGGTACCTTTACCGCCGCTACAGAAGGTTGGAAACAACCAGATGTCTCACGTGCACGAGCACGTACCAACGGTTGCAAACGGTACCCGATACCGCCTTTACACGCCACTACAAGGTGCTCTACAGAAGGTTTAATCTATCTCTGGATAAACCGCCGGGTGCCTCAAGTTACCCTCTGTAGAGCACCGTCCCTCATTTACACGCCGCTACAGAAGGTAAGGTACAGAAGGTAAGGGGGGCAGCAGGGACAAAACATAGGCGTGCCAGAGTTGTGGCTTACGAGACGCTCGTACGGTGATTGGACAATGCAATAGCATCATGATTGGCCAGACAGCGCAGGAAGGCTGGCTAATACATGATGCTATTGCAATTGTGTAGTGTGACGGGTCAGCTCCTTAAATATGCCGCCCTATGCAGCGACAACCAATCATAACGCAGGAGCTTCCACCAATGATCACTGAAGGGGGTGGTATCCCGGAGGCTGTGTCACGCCCCAGGGAGTTAACTAGGTGGCGAAAAAACCTTGCCGTACCTTATTTAGACACCGCTACCATCGGGTTGAAATCAACCTGTTTTAGAGCACTGCTCTGAAACAGGTGCCGAAAGTGACGGGTGGCAACAACCTAGTTTACACGCTGCTACCTCGGGTTGATTTGACGGTGCAAGATACATTTGTCTCCGAAACCCAGTTGTTTTCAACCTTCTGTAGCGGCGTGTAAAGGTACCATACTAGTTAAACTGACTAGTTATCCCTCCACTACAAGGTTCTGCCAATCCGCAGGTCAGTCATGGAAAAAGATTTCAACGGTCAATCCAATGTACTAAAGCTATCCAACAACGTTCCCCAAAGAGTCTGATACAGGAGATAGCCGGACGTCTCTAGGAACTCATGTATGCAGAACAGTAAGGTTACTAGTTATCTTCAGACAATAAGACATTGGAATCAAACCATCTAATCCCCCGTCCGCAACTTCAATACCTTTTGGATTCCCCCTAACGCTAAAACAACTGAAACTGTGTTATAGAAGTAATTAAGGTACTCACCGAAGTCAGCCGTGTTCGGTCACCAGTATAACCTTGACTATGTTCAAATCCGTCACCCCTCCTGGAGTCAATGAAAAAACTGGCCTCTTTTGACATCAATTCAGACGGAGGACTTAGGTGTAGAGAGTCTATGACTCTACCTGTGCACAGTTTCAGTCTTACCGTTCAAAGACCACAGGAGGAGATATTTGGACTCTGCTTCGAAGGACCAAAATGTTAGAATAATTCATATATTATCAATAATTCGATGACCAAAGACGGCTGAGATCGATTAAAAAGCTTGATGTTTATTCTTATATATAAGAATAAAAGAGACACTCGAGGTCATCACCTCATAAAAGTCAGAGTATATGCCCTAAAATTCACATAGCTATTCTTTATAATCATACAGAGACAATGGTGTTACGTAGAAGGCATCTACCAGGTGCGAGGGAGAGACATGAGGGAGGATAGATTCTCATGGGTTAGGGTACTTTCACATCAGCGGTTTTTTGAAATCGCGGCAGATGCGGTGAAAAAAACGCATCTGCCGCGATTACCGCATAACCGCTGCACATGCGGCACAGTTGCGGCAAGCCCCATGCAATGTCTATGGGGCATGCGGTAAGTGTGCGGCAGGGGCGGCAAGTGTGGTATCGGCACTTGCGGCAGGTGCGGCCGCGGTTTTTTTGCGGCCGCACCTGCCGCAAGCCCGCATAGACATTCTATGGGGCTTGCCGCAACTGTGCCACAAGTGCAGCGGTTATGCGGTAATCGCGGCAGATGTGGTTTTTTTCACCGCATCTGCCGCGATTTCACAAAACCGCTGATGTGAAAGCAGCCTTAGTTAGATTATACACACAAAGGGCAAACAAGTGAGATATAAAGATTGAAACAATTAGGCAGTAGTAGAATACAAGGTTTTTAGAGCAAAAGCACAGAAGAGATTAGAAAGCGTTGGGAAGACCAAGTAGGTAAATGGGAGAGACTTTCTCAGACTGCATGAATAGAAGAAGACACAATCTGATGAGAAAGATATTTGGCCCAGAACTTGGAGAACAAAGATGCACAAAAACCCAGACACCTGCAGTTGACAATGACTCCTTGTTCACTTACTTCAGACTATAATGAATATACTAGGGTAGCTTACATTAACTAACATTAACTAGCGATATAGATATTGGGTATCAATACATTATATATACAAGAACATACATTTTTATAACAATCACAGTGGCCTTCATAGTGTGGCGCCCTGCAACGAGTGCATCACAGGAGGGTATTGCATCCCTGACTGAAGATGCAATATTCTCCGTCTCAGTAATGACATGGTTAACACTCAGAGCTCCATACCCTACATGCACCATTAGAATAGAGGGCCAATCAGGTCCTGGTGGGCGGAGTGTAGGAGTAGAGTGTAGGAGTAGTAGAATGGAGGAGAAGGAGTGAAGTGGTCGGGAGGAACATAGGAGAAGAGGGCTCTGCACAGTTCCGTGCAGCCCTGCAGACCACCTACCGGTTGGCGCCATTGCCCGGTGCCCCAAACCGGAACCTGGGCGACTACCTAAATGGGTCAAAGCTACACCCGCGCCCATCAACAACCGGATCACTGGTTCCGAAGCTAGTAAGTCGTTCATCGCTACTCAGCAAACCAGAAGTGAAGGGACTGCTTCCTAGGAGCACCTCACTGCAGCCACGACTAGAGCCGTCTTGCCAGCGGAGTACCCACGATAAGGAATCTGGCTCCCCTTACACCGGGTTGTATACACCGGCAGGGAAATTCAAGTAGCCCCTTTGGTACCCGAACTGGCTCACTAAGGTGATGTCGGCAAATAGAACAGAATTAGAACGGAGGAACACCGCGGAGCTCTGAAACAACACCGGTCATTGCTGGGACCACCCGGTCCGTTACCCGTTAACTGTATACCCTGTATCATCTGCCTGGTTACAGTAAAAGACCCGTTACTGAGAGCACTGGTGTCTGTACTTCTTCAGAACTGTTTAACTCCGCATGCTGAGAATCACCGAGCTGCCATATACCACCAAGTGCAGCTCCTTGCCCCGGGGACTCCCGCTCATCCTGTGGGGAGCGTCCCATCTTGCTGCCGTCCATCCCCCGGAGGCCCAAGCAGCGCCGGTGAAATCACCGGAATTCCTCCAGGTGGCGTCACGACAAGAATAATTAACCCTTATCTGTTCAGCCAACCCCTTTTGATCTGGACCACCGGGCCCCACAGCTGCAGGCGCGGAACCGTGACAGGAGAAGCAACGCCTGCGACGTGAAGACCCGGCCACAATGAGTCAATAATCCTTAAATGGCAGAAGTTTGAGACCACGAGAAGTCTTCCTAGATCTAACCGTCCAGCCAAACAGCAATCGTGGGAGAAGAGCCGCTGCTTGCTACCACCTGCCTCCACAACAAGAAGGTATGTGCACACACCTGCTAACACCCTCCCCCAACTCCCGTGCTTCAATCTCGCCGGTCTGTTAGCACCCATGAAACACCCCCCCCTTCCCGCTCTTTGCCTCAGGCGGCGGGGAGGTTTAAAGATGGTTTCTAAGTCTTAGTATATGTATATATATATGTCCCCCATCCTGGCTGGGCCATTGCCTCATATACATGGGCCCCTTCCTGTGTGTATGTATATATATATATATATATGATGAAACTAGATGGTGGCCCGATTGTAACGCATCGGGTATTCTAGAATACCTTGTAAACAGGAGTGAAGTGCGTCACACTGACTGACAGCCTTGTAGACAGGAGTAACGTTCGTGACACTGACTGACAGCCTTATAGACAGGAGTTAACTGTGTCACACTGACTGAAAGCCTTGTAGACAGGAGTGAAGTGCGTCACACTGACTGACAGCCTTATATACAGGAGTGAAGTTCATCACACTGATTGACAGCCTTGTAGACAGGAGTGAAGTTCGTGACACTGACTGACAGCCTTATAGATAGGAGTGAAGTTCATCACACTGACTGACAGACCTTGTAGACAGGAGTAAACTGTGTCACACTGACTGACAGACCTTATAGACAGAATTAAACTATGTGACACTGACTGACAGACCTAATGGCCCCTTTACACGCAGCTACAGGTAACAGGTTTTCCACAGGTAACTTACTGGTTGCAGTGAAATCATGGAGACATGTTTCTATCTTGTTGCTGTGTACAAATAGAACTATGTCTCCATGATTTCACTGCAACCAGTAAGTTACCTGTGGAAAACCTGTTACCTGTAGCTGCGTGTAAAGGTACCATAATAAACAGGAGTAAGGAGTGAGGATGAGGAGGCTGTGAGAATGGGGAGGCTGTGAGGATGGAGAAGGCTGTGAGGATGGAGAAGGCTGTGAGGATGGAGGAGGCCGTGAGGATAGGGAGGCTGTGAGGATGGGGAGGCTGAGGGGATTGAGGAGGCAAGGAGGAGGCTGTGAGGATGGAGGAGGCTGTGAGGATGGGGGAGGCTGAGGGATGGAGGAGGCTGTGAGGATGGGGAGGCTGAGGGGATGGAGGAGGCTGTGAGGATGGAGGAGGCAGAGGGAATGGAGGAGGCTGTGAGGCTGAGAGGGATGGAGGAAGCTGTGAGGATGGAGGAGGCTGTGAGGAAGGAGAAGCTGAGGGGGATGGAGGAGGCTGTGAGGACGGAGGAGGCTGAGGGGATGGAGGAGGCTGCAAGGATGGGGTTTGCATTCAAACCGCGTGCCAAGGCGCAGTACTCTTCTGATTGGTTGCCAGGCCGCGCTACTTCTCTGATTGGTCGCCGCGGCGACCAATCAGAAGAGTACTGCGGCTTGGTGCGTGGTTTGAATGCTGCGAAGGGCACCACCGCTGCTGACACCGGTCATCTCCCGGTTGGCTCACCGCTGACTGGAGTTCAGCCACGGCTACTGCTGCACAGAGGTCTGCGGCTCGCCTCAGTGCCGCAGGTAGCCGTGGCTGAGCTCCGGTCAACGGTTCTCCAGGCGGGAGATGACCGGCTGACACCGATCATCTCCCGGCTAGCTCACGCACACTGCAGCCACCGTCGGCCGGACCCGTGTATCCCGGTGACAGCGGCGCTAACGCGCCACTGTCGACGGGCTGTAAATTGGCGCGCAATTCGAACTTTGAATTTGCGCGCCTATTCGCATAGTCTGCGCTCATTGGTGGTCGCTTCCGGCGGGCACCAATGAGCAGCCTCTGTCTGGCGCACAATTTCTGTGACCGACAGATGTCTTAGACAATTATATAGTAGATAGTAGATGCAATTGTAATGACAATGTGTGAGGGAAGGTAGCATGCAATGCTAACACCATGTGGAATCCTTAGTACTATATATGTAGTGTGAAGCCTGATCTACATGTGGGCAGTGGAGAATTAGCTTGGCACAAATCGGGGACAACCTGGTAGCAATTTGGGCTATTGCTTTACGGCACATTGGACTGCACGAAGCGCTGCGCTGCACAGCTGATGTACTGTGGGTATACACGGGACATTTGCCATTGTGTAGTAACTTTGGGGCTGCATTTGCACCACATACCGCGACAACTGCAAATGTGGTGTTAAAAATGGGAAGGAGAAGAACTACAACGTCCGGCATGCATTGCGTACGGGCGGAACTAGCACGTCCTGAAATGTGACGTCTCTAAAGGGGCGTGTCCACGGCAGGATATCCTGGATGGCCATTTTGTTTTCCTTCATTTGCTTCAAGGGTACAGTGAGCTGGTGACATGTTCCCCTTGGCGAGGTCCGCACTGTCTGTGGCCGGTAAGACGCTCGGTCTGAGGCTGGGTGGTGCAGGGAGGGCGCCGGTGCCCACCATTGTTATGGAGCCGCTGTTATAGCCGCTCGGATGGGACGTGCCGGGTGTACCTAGACCTTGATGTAGGAAAGTGAATGACTGCCCGCGGAGCGGCGTCCTGACACCCCCACGCCCTCCTGCCCGCGGAGCGGCGTCCTGCCCCCCCCCACGCCCTCCTACCTGCGGAGCGGCGTCCTGACACCCCCACGCCTTCCTGCCCGCGGAGCGGCGTCCTGACACCCTTACCCCCTCCTGCCCGCGGAGCTGCGTCCTGACACCCTTACCCCCTCCTGCCTGCGGAGCGGCGTCCTGACACCCCCACGCCCTCCTGCCCGCGGAGCGGCGTCCTGACACCCCCACGCCCTCCTGCCCGCGGAGCGGCGTCCTGCCCCCCCCCCACGCCCTCCTACCTGCGGAGCGGCGTCCTGACACCCCCACGCCCTCCTGCCCGCGGAGCGGCGTCCTGACACCCCCGCCCCCTCCTGCCCGCGGAGCTGCGTCCTGACACCCCCACCCCCTCCTGCCCGCGGAGCGGCGTCCTGCCCCCCCACCCCCTCCTACCTGCGGAGCGGCGTCCTGACACCCTCACGCCCTCCTGCCCGCGGAGCGGCGTCCTGACACCCCTACGCCCTCCTGCCCGCGGAGCGGCGTCCTGACACCCCCACGCCCTCCTGCCCGCGGAGCGGCGTCCTGACAACCCCGCCCGCCCTGCACGCTCTGCCCGCGGAGCGGCGTCCTGACACCCCCACGCCCTCCTGCCCGCGGAGCGGCGTCCTGACACCCCCACGCCCTCCTGCCCGCGGAGCGGCGTCCTGACACCCCCACGCCCTCCTGCCCGCGGAGCGGCGTCCTGACACCCCCACGCCCTCCTGCCCGCGGAGCGGCGTCCTGACACCCCCACGCCCTCCTGCCCGCGGAGCGGCGTCCTGACACCCCCACGCCCTCCTGCCCGCGGAGCGGCGTCCTGACACCCCCACGCCCTCCTGCCCGCGGAGCGGCGTCCTGACACCCCCACGCCCTCCTGCCCGCGGAGCGGCGTCCTGACACCCCCACCTGCCCCTGCCCGCGGAGCGGCGTCCTGACACCCCACCCCCTCCTGCCCGCGGAGCGGCGTCCTGACACCCCCACGCCCCTGCCCTGCCGCGCGTCCTGCCCCCCCCCCCCCACGCCCTCCTACCTGCGGAGCGGCGTCCTGACACCCCACGCCCTCCTGCCCGCGGAGCGGCGTCCTGACACCCCCACGCCCTCCTGCCCGCGGAGCGGCGTCCTGACACCCTTACCCCCTCCTGCCCGCGGAGCTGCGTCCTGACACCCTTACCCCCTCCTGCCCGCGGAGCGGCGTCCTGACACCCCCACCCTCCTGCCCGCGGAGCGGCGTCCTGACACCCTTACCCCCTCCTGCCCGCGGAGCGGCGTCCTGACACCCCTTACCCCTCCTGCCCGCGGAGCGGCGTCCTGACACCCCTTACCCCTCCTGCCCGCGGAGCTGCGTCCTGACACCCTTACCCCTCCTGCCCGCGGAGCGGCGTCCTGACACCCCCACGCCCTCCTGCCCGCGGAGCGGCGTCCTGACACCCCCACGCCCTCCTGCCCGCGGAGCGGCGTCCTGACACCCCCACGCCCTCCTGCCCGCGGAGCGGCGTCCTGACACCCCCACGCCCTCCTGCCCGCGGAGCGGCGTCCTGACACCCCCACCCGCCCCCTCCTGCCCGCGGAGCGGCGTCCTGACACCCCCACGCCCTCCTGCCCGCGGAGCGGCGTCCTGACACCCCCACGCCCTCCTGCCCGCGGAGCGGCGTCCTGACACCCCCACGCCCTCCTGCCCGCGGAGCGGCGTCCTGACACCCCCACGCCCTCCTGCCCGCGGAGCGGCGTCCTGACACCCCCACGCCCTCCTGCCCGCGGAGCGGCGTCCTGACGCCCCCCCCACGCCCTCCTGCCCGCGGAGCGGCGTCCTGACGCCCCCCCCACGCCCTCCTGCCCGCGGAGCGGCGTCCTGACGCCCCCCCCACGCCCTCCTGCCCGCGGAGCGGCGTCCTGCAGCCCCCCCCACGCCCTCCTGCCCGCGGAGCGGCGTCCTGCAGCCCCCCCCACGCCCTCCTGCCCGCGGAGCGGCGTCCTGCAGCCCCCCCCACGCCCTCCTGCCCGCGGAGCGGCGTCCTGCAGCCCCCCCCACGCCCTCCTGCCCGCGGAGCGGCGTCCTGCAGCCCCCCCCACGCCCTCCTACCCGCGGAGCGGCGTCCTGACACCCACACGCCCTCCTGCCCGCGGAGCGGCGTCCTGACACCCCCACGCCCTCCTGCCCGCGGAGCGGCGTCCTGACACCCCCCCCCCCCCCCCACCTCTGTTCACGGAGTCGTAATAAAAAAAAAGGCATTAATAGGCCTTTTTCACGTCAGCATTTTTCGCTTTACCACATCTGCCGCCTGAACAGTCGCACTTGCCTGTAGCCCCATGCATTGTCTATGGGGTGTGCGGCAGGTGTGGTCAGCAGCGTGGTTTTTTTTTTTTTTTTTTTCCCTGCGCCCGTGAGTGCCGGATCGCGGCAATACTGCACCTGCGCAAGCCCCATAGACTATGCATGGGGCTACAGGCAAGTGTGACTGTTAGGCGGCAGATGCGGTAAATCTGCTGCAATCAGCGAAAACCTCTGATGTGGAAGGGGCCTGCATAGAGCAGCATTGTAAATAGTATTATCGTATTTATTTTTTACATTTTCAGACTTGCACAAATATAAGGTTAGCTTGCCTAAAAAGTGGAGAATAGTGTCCACTTTGACTCCGCTGATTCATTGATGTGAATTGTTCAATCGTGATACAAGTCTTTGGGGATTTTAGGCTAGGGTCACACTTAAATCTAGAATTGCGTTCACGGCATCCAGATCCGGATGTGGTGAACGCAGTTGTCTTCTGACATTCAGCAATCCGGTAACTGGATTGCTGAAGCCGCAATACAGTAACCGGATTGCTCAGGATGTGTAATCCTGAGCAATCCGGTTACCGGATAGTTTGCTCATCCCTGCTGCTGCAGGGATGTGCAAACTGTACTGTGTTTGTTTAAACTATTTGATTAATAAATGTTTGTATAATGTCTCTAGGGGGTGCCCACTCCCCCTAGAGACCTTCCACTCACTCAGGTGGGCATATAATGGTGGAATCGGGTATGTACAGCAGCTGCCTCCTGTACAGTTTTATGAATGAAAGCACTGGGCTCTTCTGAGAGCGGCGCGCATACTATAGCTATTGCTATAGTAAATGGGCTGCTGTCCGAGGTCCTGAAGCCATTTACAGTAGATCTATGGGCAGCGTTGCCCATAGATCTACTGTATAAGGCTTCAGGACCTCAGACAGCGCACATACTATAGCTTTTTAAAAGCTCAAAACCGGATCAGGTTTTTAAAAAAAAAACGGATGTGTGACCCTAGCCTTACTGGATCCTCTTCCTTTAGTGCTCAGCGGAGAGCTTGTGTGTACAGAGCCATAGTTACCACTCACAGCCATTACAGGAGTGCTGGGCATGCTCTTACTGTAATTCCTCTGGTAAGCAGCAGTAGGTGTGTGCTTTTACTATACTATAGTTCCTGTAGTAATCCAGCAGTGGGTGTGGGCATGTATGGGCTGTCAGGCTGTGTCACCTTGGAGCCCAATATGCCCTTTGTTGCTCTTCTGGCCCTGTGTTGAAGACCAGTTCAGGTATTGTCCATAGCTTCCAGTTTGAACACTGTTCTCATTTTTAGAGTTGTGCTGGAGCTGCACAGCAACCTTGGACATATTACAGGTTGTGCGGCTGAATATTGCTGTGTTTGCTATAGTACAGCATGATGCAGGTGACCTGCCTGGTGCTGCCAAATATCTATAATCCGTTATCTTTTGTGCCCTTCTTGTGGCTGTACTTTGATGTTGTGTATGGCTCATTCACCTACATTACACGTTCACGAAACAGTAACGTAGTGATATTTGGCTCTATATTCCTAATCACAGCCAAAGTCTGTAGCCCCGGCCTGGAGATTTCATTGCTATGAACAGTACTCCCAGTTCTTGCATCCGTAGTAGTCATGAGTCCTCATGTGTTTACCTGGCCTATATGTAGGTGAGCCTGTACTTGACTGGTGGGCTTACACTTATGTATTTATTGTTGTGACCTTGTGCTGCACACACTTTTTCAATCTCCAGCTATTGCTATAATGTGCACTCCAGAGCGAGCTAATTATAAAGCTCTGGTATTGTTACTGGAGGACATTCACAGGTCACAGGCATCAGGTGTGTTCATCAGGCTGTGGAGTTAGTCTATCTAAAATGGACTGACTCCTAAAACATATAATAAATTGGGTACAGTAGTTCAAGCAGTATGTAGTGAATATTATAAATCATTGTTTTATCTAAATAGCTTAATTATTGATCATGATGATTAAAGCCTGGTATTATTATTGTAATACAATAATGTATCGCCTAAACATGAGCAATGTATGAGGGAATTGAAGAAATTTGAGACGTCTGAGTTGTAGGTTTGACTTACGGACTCCACAGTCGTGGTGTTTATAACCCACCAGAGAAATGTACAGCATATGTGGACTTCAGGCTGACTACTTTTATAGGATTTTTTTTACATCTACACTAATAGACTTGATGGTCACGGAGATGATAAAATCCCAATTAGTCTCCTGCTCTTAGGCACTGATGGCTGTATTATTTTTTTTATTTTTTTTTATTATTTTGCTTATGTATCACCATCATATTCCACAGCGCTGTACAGACATCATCATTGTGGAGACCCGGGGGTCAGTGGGTGCTCTCATCCGCTTTAGCAAGGCAACGTGGACCAGGGCTCATCCCCAAACTGAACGCCCAAGCTCCTTAACCGTGGGCGGAACACTACTCAGACAACACAGGGTGAGGGAACCACAATATTAAGGCTTTACTGGATCCCCAAACAGTTAACAGCATATAACACATAACCAGCAAAACACAACAATGTAACAGGCAACAAAGTTTCACCCTTCCGCTGGCTCACCAGGGTATAGAATATAGCACAGCAAAGTCTGTAGCCAGGTGACTGGATCGTCCCAACCTGGGATTGCTTCCTTATGCAGTCTTTGTCATCATAGCCGAATCTGATAATTCGATAAAGTCCTTGCGGTTTTATAGTCCAGGTTCTGATCCCATTGGTCGGCACCAAAATGCCTAGGCCTGGGGTTATGGCCGGCTAATCTGATTTGAAGATCCTAGATTAACTGCCTTTATCAAGTCCAGTGCAACTCTAACCGGGACCGAAATCCCTAGGCTGAGGGCACTAGACAGAATCTAACTCTCCAGTTAATGAACAGTCCTCCTTATATACCTTCAGCCCTCATTGCAGGATATTGGGGACTTCACGATTGGTGGAATAAGACTGTATTCTTATTGGCCCGCTTTCAATCCTCTTAGGCTGGTTTCACACTACGATTTTGTGCCTGTCCGTGGGATCCGACTTTGAAGGGGGATCCCACGGACAGGCACGGATCCATACAGATCCCTGCAATCGGATGGCAAATAGCTATCCGATCTGCAGGATCTGTGTGGATCCTGCGGTCCCCTGTCTCTCCCTACTCCTGCCTCCTCCATCTTCTGCCCTCTCCTATTCTATATGCTGTGCCCCCGCTATTCTTTGCTGTGCCCCCTCTTCTCTATCCTCCTCTATCCCTATCCTGTCCCCTGTCCTCTCCCTGTGTATAAAAAAATTAAAAAAAAACTCCTCCCGGAGGATACATCACCTGTCACCGACTCCAATGCTGCACACATACAGTATACAATGGAATGTTAGTAGGAGACATTTAGTCTGCAATCAATGACATTTAAACAATAGTATCTGAGGCTATTTACATAGTCAACAATCCACATGGTAATATACAATGGACGATTAGCATAATTAAGTTCTCTGGCCTTCTATGACAAACAAGTTAGATAATTACATTACCATGTCATCTACAAGACTCTAGGAACATCGAGTTGGCCATCACAAGTTTGCAAACCAAAATAAAATACTGTCTGGGTTACATTAGAAATCATCATATGTTCTACATTGAAAGAGTCCATTTCGTCACAATCAACACTGTGCCCACTGAGGCACACAATCCACATTCCCGATCAGTAGATCTCTGCAGTGTTGGAAGCAAATACATGGAGAACATACAAACTCCTTGCAGATTGTCCTTGGTGGGATTTGCTAAGCACTGGGTGTAGGCCGCCCACATGGATGAAATACCTGCATCTACATCCTGACACATTTAGGGTATGTGCCCACAGGACGTTTTTTAAGCAGTCCTGAGCGCAGCAAAACCTGAGGATCCTAGAGTCCTTGACAGGAGAAGTGCTATGATCTTGTCTGCGTTTTCTGCGCTTTTTCCATTGACTGCAGCAAAAACGCAGGAAAAATAGAACATGTCAATTCTCTCCCATCTGCACCAAAACCACAGGTATTTGACAGTTCTTGACACTTGCAAAACCAATGCGTGGGCACAGTGTTTCTGTGAAACACATTGGTTTTGCTGGGAATCAAAACCGCAGGAACAAATTGGCATAAAATTACCATAAAACCAGTGGTAAACTGCATGCAGAAACGTCCTGTGGGCACATACCCTTACAACATGGACTTGGAACACTTCTTAACATGTTATGGATAGAATCTTTATTCTTAGTACCATATTCTTAGTATAGTACCATATGTGAATTTTCATACAAGAGATCATAGTCTGAACGTAGCAAATCTGGCAAATCCTTGAAACCAGTACCGGTTTTGCTGCGTTCAGGGAAAATGTCCTGTGGGCACATATCCTTACATTCCACCTTCCCTATGATATAACATCACGGTGCCCTTCCCCTAGTGATCAGATGTGTTGTCTGGGAATGATTATGGAGCTGAAAATACATGTCTTTGTCTTGCAGCCCGCGGCTTGCACAGATCAGTCTCCAGACAGGCGCATAGCAGAGCTGGCCCTGATTTTCATGACAAGTATGGAACCCTCATTTTGGCATCTGGAGCAGTGTTCTGTGTTTCCATCTGGGGATATGTAAGTATTGTGTGTGATGTATGGCTGTGCGAACAGGGGTTAGTATTATACTTGTGTTTGACTTCCACAGTGTTCTCTAAAGTAGGATGAGCAAAGGAGCTCACTGATTGTCTTGGCCTGGCTTATGTTACCAGCTTCATATAACCGCACCACATATGACCAGTGAGGGGGACTAACTGGCTTGCTTTACTACCTCATTCTGTCTAGTCATTGGCAAAAGGTTGATGGCTTAGGTCAGGGGCGGGGAATCTCAGGTCCCAGGGCCGCATGCGGCCCAAGATGACCTTTTCTGCGTCCACCGGGCAGATTCCTGGGGACCGCAGTGCTCGGGCAGGAAGCCACGTTTTGCTGACTTCCTGCCTGGCCATTAAATCCAGTTCCCAGTGATCTCTATGCCCCATCCTCAGCCTCCCCATTGATGTATATGCCCCCGACCTCTCCTTTTGTCTATGACCAAAACAATCAGTTCTCGCGTAAGAACATGTGCGCCCTGAACTGAGGTTGGAGACAGCGCTGGAGCTGTGGCAGCACGGGAGGGAGTTATTTTACTTGAGTGCAATTGGAAGGGGCTGTCCTAGTAGAGGACAATGCCTTTAACTAATGTAATTGTAAAAGTAAAGAGTAAAATTTGCAATAAATGTTATGTATACTACAAACACAAATGGACATGTTAAAAATTACACTTGCTGAGCATATAATACACAGTATTCTCCATATGGGGCTTCGTCTTATTAACTGAATTGGCCTTCAGATATTCCCCAAGGAGCCTTGTTGCACCCGTGACTCGCTCAGCTGGTGGGTGTCACTTGTCCCTGAGTGACATTTTTCTCTGAGCCTCATGCCACTCGCCCAGCTCTACTTCGTTCACCTGTGGTGTTTTTCCTCCTGCTATTGGGAGGTGCTGCCAGACTTTCCAGGAAATGATATCCACTGTGTCTAGCAGAGTTCTGCTTCCCTAATTAATCCCCCTTTAAGCAGGTGCTTTATCAGGTGGCTCATCCCTCCAATAGTCACCTAATTTAGGTTCTTGTTCAGTTCTCTATCAAGTTTCCTGCAAGGTGTTTCTAGTGGTCTTCCTGCTTTTACTGACTGTTTGTTTACACGTCCTGTCTGATTTTTCTGCTCCTCACCCTGGCTTGTATTCTGAACCTGTGCTGTCTGCCCCAATTTAGGTTAGTCTATGCCTCTGTCTAGCCCTCCTGTACCTAGTACATCTGCCTTTGCCCCTTTAGTCAGCTGCTGCAGTCTGGGGACTGATCTGTGATTGATACCAGGTGGCTACCTGTAGCTTAAGCCTAACCTTACCACCAAAGGCTTTAGTGAAGACCCGGCAGACACTTAATTATGTCCCTCCAGGGTAGGCCAAGGCCATGACCGTGGGTTCATACCCACCAGCTTTACAAGCTTTTTCTGTCATTGACTTTTGTCCCTCAAAGCCAGATAAAAATCAGAGTCAAATTTCATTTTGACTGTTTGCAATGTTGGAGTCGATATGTCAGGGGCTTCTCCATGTACTTGATTCCAAGCAGAACATGTGCAATTTGTGTCTTGTTTGAGTGATTGCAGGAATGATATCTTTCCAATTGATTTCCACTCTTTGCATGTTAGACTAAAGGGTACAACTGATTTTTCAATAGGAATCTGTGAAGCAGGGTCAGGCATTTTTGGAACACTCAGCAGATCTACTACTACTTTAGCGAAGAATTAACCATCTTTACCCCATCATTACCTGGGGAGTTTAGTAACACTATGACTGCAGATAAATCCTGATTTTACACATTTGTGTGAATCTTAAGGCCCAGTTACACACATAATTGTGCAGAGATTGTTCGCATATCTCTGGTTGCAGTGAAATCATGGACATATTGTTCCATTTGTACACGGCCACAGAATGGATCAATATGTCCATGATTTCACTGCAACCAGAGAGCTGCAAACAATCTCTGCATAATTATGTGTGTGTGTAACTGGGCCTTTAAGGTATTGTCACAAATTGCTGGCTATTTGCTGGTTGCAGTAAAATCATGGACATATTGTTTTATTTTGTTGCCATGTACAAATGGAGCAATGTGTCCATGATTTTACTGTAACCAGCAAATTGACAGTGAAATTGCAAGCAATATTGCCGCGTGTGACTGTACCGTTAGACTTCACAATCTATGGTAAAGGGTACAACACTTGTTTAGGAAGCAGGGTATTAACATTGATTCCTGGTTGTGTGACGGAGCCAGGGATAGATGGAGGGCTTGATGTGGGGAACAAAGCTTCAAGGGAAAATTCAATCTATGATACAGGATCTATGTGAGCGTTGTGTATGAATGAAACCAATAAATGAGGTGTGTGTCATGTCTTGGAAGGACTTTGGCCCCTGTAACCTGGGAAGCTCTGACTTTTATATAATTCTGGTGTTGTCATCCCTCATATCTCTATGTATGTGGTGACTTTTTATATACCTATAATATGGAAACACCTGTGAAACTCTAGATTATAATATTCCTATTTTAATACCATGTTATGAATCAATATTCTGGTGCTT
Organism: Allobates femoralis; assembly: GCA_033576535.1. Taxonomy (NCBI): domain Eukaryota; kingdom Metazoa; phylum Chordata; class Amphibia; order Anura; family Aromobatidae; genus Allobates; species Allobates femoralis. Next base: position 92,280,561 of record JARQOC010000008.1, read on the forward strand.
GCTGACTTTGTCTGTTCCTATTTTAGGTGATAACACAAACTGGAATTTGCTGGAATCTGTCTCCGGTTGGTAGAGTCACCCCAAAGGAATGGAGGAACCAATAGAACAGGCACCACGGTCTTAGACTACCTCCACTTTTAACAAGCGTGTGCTTTGTATATACCTTATATGCAACCTCCTTGTCCGTTCACTTGGTGAGGAGGTTTCTGCTGTAATAAACATTGAACAAAATGACAATGGAAGAGTATTTCTTTCTCTCTAAGCTTTGTATTATAATTGTCCATTCTGTGGCTAGGATCTTATTTATGTTAAGTGTTTCCCCCCCCTTAAAAAATGTACAGAGGCATAAATGGTGTAACAACCATACAGCAAATGCAGTAGGAAATTAATGTGCATGGATGTAATTCAGACACACTCGGAGACTGGGTGCTGCATTAATAGGCATGTATGTTAGGCCATTATTTATATATGTGAAGACTTTCATATGTATTTTGATCATTTCATGTGATTTTTATCAATGGTCTGTGTTCATAAAATGTCGAGCCTTGGGACAAGTCACTGCTGAATCGCGACAGTGCGGTGGACACAATCACATCTCCCAAGTGCGAGCGGATGGTTACATGACCACATGGATGCAGTTTAGATATTTCGGTCCTGGGCTGACTAGACACTTTGACTTTCTCCAGATGACCTTGAGTATTAATTTTTTTTTGTGTATAGATTTTAAATATCTTTTGAAGAAAGTGTGAACTTGGATGCCAGACTTAGTAGTAAAAATGAGACCGCTATGGGTTGTGAAACATCAAGCCAAAAGTGCAATTTGTGTTTGTATTTTTATTATTTTTTTTCCCCAATAATATATGTTTGGCATCTACGAACCCGTACTGACACTTCAGTTTACCATATAGTGAGCATGGTGAATACAAAAACCATTGCAGAATTTATTTTTTTTAAATTTCACCCCAGTTGGAGTTTTTTTTTCTTTCCTATATAGTCCATTACACTATGGTAAAATGAAAGTCATACAAAAGTACAACTCGTCCCACAGAGAAATAAGTCCTCAAATGTCTATCAGAAAAATAAAAAAAATATGTAATGGGTCTTGGAAGCAGGAGAGAAAAATGAAAATAAAAAATGCCTGGGGGAAGGGGTTAAAGGCAGGGAACCAAATAAAAATTCAGTTACTCTGGAGCATGTCTCAGGAACATTGCACCACAATGCAGAAGATGTACATTATTTTTCGGACTATAAGACACACCCAGATTTTAGAGGAGGAAAATAAGGAAAAATAAGTTAACCCTGCTGTTCTGTTCTGTCAAAATGACCGAATTTGAAATGTTTATTTCATTTTTTATTTGTTTATGAACAACCATGTTCACATGCAGTATGATAGTGCAACAGGTATTCAAATAAAATACATAACTAAAAATCAAGAATTTAATAGGTCTGCTAAAATGACCGGAATATAAGTTTTAAATGTAGGGAAACGGGATTTCCTACAGCTCACCAGTGTAGAATGTCCACCGCTTTGTTGGAGACAAATCTGCATAGGACACAGCCCTGGTCCTGGGCCAATGATGCAAGGAATGAGAAGGAATAATCCAGCTATTTAGATGTCAGAGTTTGAACGCTTTCTTGAAGATTTAAAAGCTGCACAACAGGGGCACGCAGTCATATGAACCAATGCGGTTTCACACTCGGGTCTTAAAGGAAACCTGTCAACACGTTTCCCATGCGATCACTACCTGTCCCTGCATCTTGCTCACTGGTCCCTAACTATTCCTGTCTCACCTAAAAGTGCTGTATAAAGCTTAAGAAAAATAATTTATAACTTGCATGCAGTCTCCATCTATCGAGAGACTGGAAAGGCGGGTTCAGGGGCTCCTTCCTCACCACCATCCACCCAACTACACCCTACCCCCCCCCCCCCCCTCCCCAGTCGCTGGCTCCTAGCACACTGCGCTGGGCGTCCTGAATCCTTGTGCTGCGCCACTTCTTTTTGCTACTATGATGCAGTGGGTCAGAGGTCATATCCAGCCCAGCACATCTAGTAGCAAAGGAGGCAGCAATTTCAGAAAGAGGTGGCACAGCACAAGAAATGAGGATGCCCAGCGGGGTGTGGTAGAAGCCAGTGAGGGGGAGGGAAAGGAGCCCCTGAGCCTGCCTTTCCAGCCTCTGAATGGAGACTGCATGTACATTTTTATAAATCATTTATCTTAAGCTTTGTAGGGCACGTTTAGGTGAGGCAAGTATGGTTAGGGATCAACTAGCAAGGTGCAGGGACAGGTAGTGATAGCATAGGGGGGTAGAAGGAGCTGACAGGTTCCCATTAATCATGGCTCAGTGGTGGTTGCTAGGAGTAGTACATATTTACCCACCATCTGGGGCAGAAGGTGTGAAGAGAAATTAAAAATAAACAAGGACAAACAGAGGAAAACAGTAATAATAAAACACATATAAAGATGTAACAAAGAGATCATTGCACAAGCTGTACCAAAATATCTCAATATTGTAAAATCAAGTGTCTAGTGTTGAGATCAAGGGTGTACCCTTGTCTCCATTGTGAAGATCCAATATTTTTCTCTGTTTAAAAGCCTGCGTCTTTTGTCACCTCCACTAAAAGGGTTAATGGCTTTTTCAATCCTGGAGAATATTAGAGTAGAGGTGTTCCCCTCATGACATGTTGCAAAATGACGAGACACCACAGAGTTGTTAAAAGCAGTGGGGCTACTGGAATCTGAAATCTGTCTACAGATACGTCTTGTTAACTCGCCTGATGTGCAACCGATGTACTGCATCTTACAAGCAGTGCACTCAAATAAACAACGTTAGTGGTGCAACTGTTAATAAATGATTTAATGAAACATTTTTGGTCATTGCTATTAGACATGCAATGCATCTTGTGTGCCCGCATTTAAAAACTCCCTGTAAATTCAGCCAGGTTCTGTTGCTATCCGCAACTGTAGATTGAAAAAGACTGGGCGAAAGAATTGAGTCCAAACTGGGGGCCGGTGTTGGGACAGCGGGATGCAGTGCATATTACATGAGCCTAATGAGCAGGGGCACATGACCTCCCGCTGCATTTGCAGCCTGCTCCGGAGCTGCTGCTTCCCCACCCACCTCAGTCCGGCCCTAGAACCAGTGTATATCCAGACCATAAGACGCACTGCCCACTTTCCCCCACAATTTGGGTGAAAAAAAGTGCATCTTATGGTCAAAAAAAATATGGCACTTAGTTGTAACTTCAATGTTTTTGTTTTTATTTCTATACATGTATGTACATAGAACACATGCTGATTCTAGTGACACTTTGGGCTGAGTGTTTTGATTTTGAGAGTTTCTAGTTACAAGGCTCTGCTCATTGCCAGGTCTCTACAGTCATTGAACTGAGTGAGTTGGTGTACTATTGAGATGGAGAAACTTTAGCTTTTTCCTTCGTTGTCACGACAGCACCACCTGAGAGAGAGGTCTACCCACTCATGACAGGAAACCTCTGAAATAAAAAGGCGGTACCTCTCCTACACTTCAGTTTAGGTTTCCTGTCTTGGAGGTGGGAGACCTCTGAACACAAGCGGTTCCCTGGCCTGACTCAGTAGCTGGAAGATGCAGCTTACCTGCCGGGGCTCCGGACTCATGACAGAAGTACCTCCTGGGGTCTCTTCTTCATGGTAGTGGGCGCGAGGTCTGGTAGACGGCTACAAGCGGTCCATCTCAGCCCAAGGTCGCCCTTGCTGCGTGCATGCACGGCTCTGTCCTGTCGTGCTGTGTGTGCCCCTGGGTGAAGATGCAGATGAACACATCGGGCATTTGAATTTTCCACTGCTGAAAGCTACTTCCGGGTGTGGTGGTGAATCCGGATGTGACGCGGGTGGTGCATGCGCAGTAATATCCAAGAGGGCGGCACCCAGCGTCCTCGTGCCAGATTCAGCATGGCGTGTCCCCTGCATTACCGGAGGCTATATGGGAAGATGTGGAGCAGTAGGACTTCGCTGCCAGGTATGGAGCAGGGCTCTCTTGTCTTTTGAGATGGTGGAACCAGCCACAGATGCTCACACCTCGGGAGTAGGCCACAAGTCCTGCCAGACGTCTGCCAGACTGGATCTAAACCCAAAGCAGCCTCCGAAGCCGGTACACTAACATTCCTGGGGCGAGTGCCACTGGAATACTCTGTGCTCTTATATGCTCCTTTTCTTCTTGTTCTTTATTTGTTAGGAATGCAAAAAGAAGTTATACAAGAAAAAGAATAGGGATGCAAGGTCGCTTTTGAAAAGCTGTGTCCTCAATGTATTGACTGTGAGGGGGGGGGGGGGGAGGTTCCTAGCCTTGCATCAAGTCTTAGGGATTTCATGAAGGAAGAATTCAGATATCTCCAGAAAAATTAGAGAAGGATGGTAAAAAAAAGGACGATACTACCTCAGACTCGGAGCAGGAACCAGCGAAGCTTCATAGAGGGTCTCATAAGTCTAACTCTTCCTCCTCTTCATCACACTCATCGTCCTCAGAGGATAGTGCTTAGGGACGACCTTGCTTCCCTAAAAAGGATACTGATTACTTGAGGCAGTAAGATCTACCATGGGGTTAGGAGACACCCATGATCCTCGGAAGATTTGATGTTTTTGGGGTTGGCATGTAACAATATATCAATCAAAAAGTTCAGGCTCTTATTACTGAACACTGGAAGAGACCTGATAAGAAAGGGTCCCTTCACTTAGTAGCAAGAAAGAAATACCCCTTTGATCAAGATGCCACTACTTCATGGCATAAAAGACCTAAGATAGATGTAGCGGTGGCTAAGGTGACCAAAAGATCGACCCTGCCCTTTGAAGATTTGGGCAATCTAAAAGACCATATAGACAGAAAAGCTGATTCCTATTTGAGGGGTTCATGGGAGACTACTGCTAGCATTTTTAGGCCAACCATATCGGGCACCTGTGTCGCCTGTTCACTGATGATCTGGTTGCAACAGTTGGAGTCCCAGGTGCAGGATGATGTTCACAAGGCTGAGATCTTATCTTTTCCACTGGTTCATTCTGCAGCAGCTTTCCTGGTAGATTCCTTCGCCGACTTCCTGAAGTTAGCTGTAAAATCTACCTTGTTGCCCAACTCAGCAAGATGGGCCTTATGGTTGAAGAACTGGCCGGGAGACGCGCAGTCAAAGCCAAGCTGTGTGCCATGCCTTGTGAGGGTGACTTCTTGTTTGGCAAACCACTGGATGACATCCTAGAAAAAGCCAGTGATAACAAAAAGAACTTTCCTTCATTTCCGGTGCCTACCTTCATGAATCATTCTTTTCTCGGCAGACGTTTTCAAGGGAAAAGTCCTCCAAGAGGTCAACGGATTCCTGGTATGATAGGGAGAACAAAAGGCTTGGATTCCTGTTCAAGGGATCTTCCATGGATAGCAATAAATCTTCCAAGTGACGCCTTGCACCAGGTGGGAGGAAGACTCTTCTTGTTTCTCCCAGCCTGGTTCCAAATAGACGCCTGCGAGTGGGCACAAAATATAGTCAGACGGGTTACGGCTGGAGTTTATTTTGACCGAAGTGGGGTCCTTGGTAATAACATCTGTCAGCAACACAACTCAATCCAGAATTCTGATGCACGAATTGTTTTGTGTTTTATTTTTAATTTAACCATGCCGACCGCTGTGCTGCCTCCTCAATCCTCTTCTTCTGTGCTGGGATGTCCTCTGTGCCTTCCGGTGGGGTCCTCGCTCCGTTCCCGGTCTGCTGTGCCTTGTGGTTCCCCCTGCTTCAGTTCCATCATCATCGGTGCTGGGGGCCTGCCATCTTCCTTCTTCCCTCCGCCCCGGCCAGTGATGTCAGAGCAGGCCGCGCTGTGATTGGCTAGCACCCGTGATCACGTGTCACGGGTGCTAAGCCTGCTAAACCAATCGCAGCGCGTGGCCAACAAGTGTCGGGGCCCCCAGGGGGATTCTCCCGATCCTCCGGTGGGCCAGCCTGACCCTGGTAACATCCCACACGAGGATGGATTAAATGCCTGCAAAACCTTCCTGGAAAAGACAGGGATTGATGCTGACTCTGTGGTAGAACTCTCAAAATTCATCCTCACGCACAACTACCGTGCTTCCCCCGAAAATAGGGCACCCTCCGAAAGTAAGGCATGCTTGGGGGCGTCCTACCTCCTAATATAAGGCACCCCCCAATTATAAGCATACCTCCTCAGCATGCCACCGATCACAAGACCGGGGCATGCATCTGTGTCTCGCTCCCCGCTGTCCCAGCTGTTCGGTGCCTGCCACTCTGTACCACTCTTCTGCCGCTCTGCAGTGCTCACAGCCCAGGAGCACAGCCGTGAATCACAGCTCCGGAGCTCTGTGCCGGTCTCCGCCCATGAGCCCTGCGCCAATCACAGCGCAGGAATCATGGGCCAGCTACGTCAGTAGCCTCTGATTGTTCCTGGGCTGTGATTGGCCCAGGGATCCTGCGCTCTGATTGGCCCAGGGCTCCTGCGCTCTGATTGGCCCAGGGCTCCTGCACTGTGCACCACCAAAGCAGCACTGCAGAGGAAAGAAAGTGAAAAGAAAGAAGTACGGTAAGAAAGTGTCACATCGCCATTGGACTCGGTGGCTGGTGTTCCTGCCTCGGCCGCTGGGAGGAGCGGATTCCTTCGGCTGATGGCGCCAGTGATAGGAGGGCCTTGTCCTCATATGGAACTGCTCCTGCGACGTCTGCCTCTGTCGCTGAGTGCCGCTGTGCTTTCCCTTTGGGTGGTGTTGGTCGCAGAGGAGCGGGTCCTGCAGAGGTGTCTGTTAGGCGCAGCCTTCGTTCTTCTGTCAGAGGTGGGGTGGGTGGAGCCAGTCGTGCATCACCATCTGGACCTGGTTCTAGGGGCAGTCCGGATGAGATCATCAGGCTGTGAGCTCCAGCCTATGGGAGGTAACCGCACCCTTCAAATACATTGGAGCCTGTCTTGCAGGCCGCCAGATATAGTTTTGGTTCCCCAGTGATATAGTGTGTGTTTGGTTTTGACTCTGACCTTTGCCTGGATTTTCGACTCTGTTACCGCCTGATGATTTTGTACCCTCGCTGCCCTCTCGGTTTTGACTCTGACCTTTGCCTGGATTTTCGACTCTGTTACCGCCTGACGATTTTGTACCTTCGCTGCCCTCTCAGTTTTGACTCGGACTCATGACTACGTTCTTCGGATCCTGCTTTTTCCCTTCCTAGACGACCTCCGCTGCTCTGCTGCTCACATAGGTAGCTACCTCCTGGGCCCCGCTGTAATTCCAGATCCCTGTATAGGGGTTAAGGGTCTCGGGGTTTCTCGGGGTGCTGCCTTACCAGCAGCTCAGCCTCACAGCGGATGGTCGTCACAAAAAGTGTGTGTGGTGTGTCTGTATGTGTGTACACACATGGGAGGCTGCTGTGGGATACGATACTGGGATGGGAGGCTGCTGCAGTGGCATACCGTACAGTACTGGGATAATGGGAGGCTGCTGCAGTGGGATACGGTACTGGGATGGGAAGCTGCTGCAGTGGGATACGGTACTGGGATAGTGGGAGGCTGCTGCAGTAGGATATGGTACTGGGATGGGAGGCTGCTGCAGTGGGATACGGTACTGGGATGGGAGGCTGCTGCAGTGGGATACGGTACTGGGATAATGGGAGGCTGCTGCAGTGGGATACAGTACTGGGATGGGAGGCTGCTTTTCTGTCAATTTTGTTTTGGCACCACAATATGCAAATCTTTTCATGGCCAAGCTTGAAGGTGATTTTCATCCTCTTGTCCTATCAGGCCTCTGGCCTACTACCGTTATATTGATGACATTTTGATATTCTGGACGGAGTCGGAGCAAGAGCTGAAGACGTTCCATTGACACTTTAATCAATTTCACCCCACCATTAACTTAACACTCAACTACTCCTGCACTGAAATCAGCTTTCTGGACACCATCATTAAGCTACAGAACAATGAAATAGAGTTATCTAGTATCCGGAAACCAATTGACCGTCCAACATATCTCTGATATGACAGTTTTCATCCAAAGCACATAAAAAACTCTATTTTGTACAGCCAGGCCATCAGAGACAACCAGATATGTTCTAACCCTACGGACAGAGACAATCACCTTGAGGACCTCAGAAAGACCTTGTTGAACCAGGGCTACCATCCAAGAACAATCGAGAACCAGATTACAAGAGCCACCAGAATATCAAGGAATCATCTCCTACATTACAAAACTTTGAGAAGAAAACAACAGAGTTCCTCTGTAGTCACCTACAATCCAAGTCTGGAGGTGCTAAGAGGAGCCGCATGGAAACTACAACCACTTCTACAAGAAAATGCATGACTAAATCAATATTTCCGGATCCCCCACTAGTGTTTTAGACCAGAGGTTCCCAACTCCAGTCCTCAAGGCACACCAACAGTGCAGGTTTTCAGGATTCCTTAGTATTGCACAGGTGATAATTGAATCACCTGCAATGGGGATGATTCCAATTTCTAAGGAAATCCTGAAAACCTGCACTGTTGGTGTGCCTTGAGGACTGGAGTTGGGAACCTCTGTTTTAGACAACCTCCAAATCTAAAAAACATCATTGTCAGAAGTGCCCTGTCCTCTCCAGCAACAGCAGGAACCTTTCCCTGCAACCAGAACAGGTGCAAAACCTGTCCATCTATAATGACAACCGACAAGATAAAGATTCCTGGGACAGATCAGGACTACAAGATCCCAGGTAAACTTCAGTTGCACCACAAGCAATGTGGTGTATTTTATTATATGTGCCAAATGCCCAACAGGTGGCATGTACAAAGGGGAGTAATTCACAACAAGAATGAATTCTCATCGCCACTCAATAAAAAAAAGTGTATGGATCTACTTGTAGCAAAGCATTTTTTCAGCTCTGACCACAGCAGTGAATCCGATATGACGCTGCTCTTTTTAAAAAAGTAACTTCAGATCTCAAGAGAGAGAAGAATTTGGGAATACAAATTGATAAAACCTTTGACACATTCAAAACAGGACTAAATGCTTCACATGGATTCATGGGATTTTATGTAAAATGAACGGACATTTGATAGCAGATAGGGAGAGCAGATTCATGCATTTTTATATAAAATGAAAGTGCATTTGGGGACATCTTGCAACACACTCAAATTAT
>JARQOC010000008.1:92289784-92381582 GCA_033576535.1 Allobates femoralis
TGCCGGGGCCGCGCTACTTCTCTGATTGGTCGCCGCGGGGGGACCAATCGGGAAGATTTACTGCGGCTTGGGTGCGGGGGTTTTGAATGCGCGAAGGGAAACCCCCGCTCCCTGACACCGGTCATCTCCCGGTTGGCTCACCGCTGACTGGAGTTCAGCCACGGCTACTGCTGCACAGGGGTTCTGGGGGCTCGCCCAGTGCCGCAGGAAAGCCGTGGCTAAAGCTCCGGTCAACGGTTCTCCAGGGGGGGAGAGGGCCCCGGCTGACACCGAAAAACCCCCGGGCCTAGCCCCACGCACACTGCAGCCACCGTGGGCCCCGGACCCGTGTATCCCGGGACAGGGGGCGCTAACGCGCCACTGTCGACGGGCTGAAAATTTTGGCGCGCAATTCGAATTTTGGAATTTGCGCGCCTTTTCGCATAGTCTGCGCTCATTGGTGGTCGTTTCCCGGGGGGGGCCCACCAATGAGCAGCCTCTGTCTGGCGCAAAATTTTCCCCTGTGACCGACAGATGTCTTAGACAATTATATAGGGGATAGTAGATGAAAATTTAATGACAATGTGTGAGGGAAGGTACAGCAATGCTAACCCATGGGGAAACCCTTTGGGAAACTAAATATGTATGTAAAGCCTGATCTACATGTGGGCAGGGGAGAATTAGCTTGGCACAAAATGGGGGACAACCTGGTAGCAATTTGGGCTTTTGCTTTACGGCACATTGGACTGCACGAAGCGCTGCGCTGCACAGCTGTTTTTACTGTGGGTATACAAAGGGGCATTTGCCATTGTTTTAGTAACTTTGGGGGTGCATTTGGGACCACATAAACCCCGACAACTGGGAAATGTGGTGTTAAAAAAGGGAAGGGGGAAGAACAAAAACGCCGGGATTCATTGCTTTCGGGCGGAACAAACACGTCCTGAAATGTGACGTCTCTAAAGGGGGGTGTCCACGGCAGGATATCCTGGGGTGGCCATTTTGTTTTTCCTTCAATTTTCTTTAAGGGGACAGGGAGCTGGTGACATTTCCCCTTGGGAGGTCCGCACTGTCTGTGGGCCCGGGAAGACGCTCGGGCTGAGGGTGGGTGGTGCAAAGGGGGGGCGCCGGTGCCCACCATTGTTATGGACCGGGTGTTAAAGCCGCTCGGATGGGAAAGTGCCGGGGGTACCCAGACCTTGATGAGGAAAGTTAATGACGGGCCCCCGGGGGGCGGCGTCCGAAAAAAAAAAACCCCCACGCCCTCCTGCCCGCGGGGCGGCGTCCTGCGCCCCCCCCACGCCCTCCTGCCCGCGGAGCGGCGTCCTGCAGGCCCCCCCCACGCCCTCCTGCCCGCGGAGCGGCGTCCTGCAGCCCCCCCCACGCCCTCCTGCCCGCGGAGCGGCGCCCCTGCACCCCCCCACGCCCTCCTGCCCGCGGAGCGGCGTCCTGCACCCCCCCACGCCCTCCTGCCCGCGGAGCGGCGTCCTGACACCCCCAGCCCTCCTGCCCGCGGAGCGGCGTCCTGACACCCCCACGCCCTCCTGCCCGCGGAGCGGCGGTCCTGACACCCCCCCCCCCCCCCCCACCTCTGTTCACGGAGTCGTAATAAAAAAAAGGCATTAATAGGCCTTTTTCACGTCAGCATTTTTCGCTTTACCCACATCTGCCGCCTGAACAGTCGCACTTGCCTGTAGCCCCATGCATTGTCTATGGGGTGTGCGGCAGGTGTGGTCAGCAGCGTGGTTTTTTTTTTTTTTTTTTTCCCCTGCGCCCGTGAGTGCCGGATCGCGGCAATACTGCACCTGCGCAAGCCCCATAGACTATGGCATGGGGCTACAGGCAAGTGTGCTGTTAGGCGGCAGATGCGGTAAATCTGCTGCAATCAGCGGAAAACCTCTGATGTGGAAGGGGCCGCATAGGGGCAGCATTGTAAATAGTATTATCGTTTTTTTATTTTTTTACTTTTTCAGACTTGCACAAATATAAGGTTAGCTTGCCTAAAAAGTGGAGAATAGTGTCCACTTTGACTCCGCTGATTCTTTGATGTGAATTGTTCAATCGGGGATACAAGTCTTTGGGGATTTTAGGCTGGGGGCCCACACTTAAATCTAGAATTGCGTTCACGGCATCCAGATCCGGATGTGGGTGAACGCAGTTGTCTTCTGACATTCAGCAATCCGGTAACTGGATTGCTGAAGCCGCAAAAAACAGTAACCGGATTGCTCAGGATGTGTAATCCTGAGCAATCCGGTTACCCGGATAGTTTGCTCTTTCCCTGCTGCGCAGGGATGAGCAAACGGGTACTGTGTTTTGTTTAAACTATTTGATTAATAAATGTTTGTATAATGTCTCTAGGGGGTGCCCACTCCCCCTAGAGACCTTCCACTCACTCAGGTGGGCATATAATGGTGGAATCGGGTATGTACAGCAGCTGCCTCCTGTACAGTTTTATGAATGAAAGCACTGGGCTCTTCTGAGAGCGGCGCGCATTACTATAGCTATTGCTATAGTAAATGGGCTGCTGTCCGAGGTCCTGAAGCCATTTACAGTAGATCTATGGGCAGCGTTGCCCATAGATCTACTGTATAAGGCTTCAGGACCTCAGACAGCGCACATACTATACTTTTTTAAAAGCTCAAAACCGGATCAGGTTTTTAAAAAACAAAAAAAAAAAAAACGGATGTGTGACCCTAGCCTTACTGGATCCCCTTCCTTTAGTGCTCAGCGGAGAGCTTGTGTGTACAGGGGCCATAGTTACCACTCACAGCCATTACAGGAGTGCTGGGCATGCTCTTACTAGTAATTCCTCTGGTAAGCAGCAGTAGGTGTGTGCTTTTACTATACTATAGTTCCGTAAGTAATCCAGCAGTGGGTGTGGGCATGTATGGGCTGTCAGGCTGTGTCACCTTGGAGCCCAATATGCCCTTTGTTGCTCTTCTGGCCCTGTGTTGAAGACCAGTTCAGGGTTATTGTCCATAGCTTCCAGTTTTGAACACTGTTCTCATTTTTAGAGTTGGGGCTGGAGCTGCACAGCAACCTTTTGGACATATTTCAGGTTTGTGCGGCTGAATATTTGCTGTGTTTTGCTATAGTACAGCATGATGCAGGTTTACCTGCCTGGTGCTGCCAAATATCTATAATCCGTTAAACTTTTGTTTCCCTTCTTGTGGCTGTACTTTGATGTTGTGTATGGCTCATTCACCTACATTTCACGTTCACGAAACAGTAACGTAGTTTATATTTTGGGTCTATATTCCTAATCACAGCCAAAGTCTGTAGCCCCGGCCTGGAGATTTCATTGCTATGAACAGTACTCCCAGTTCTTGCATCCGTAGTAGTCATGAGTCCTCATGTGTTTACCTGGCCTATATGTAGGTGAGCCTGTACTTGACTGGTGGGCTTACACTTATGTATTTATTGTTGTGACCTTGTGCTGCACACACTTTTTCAATCTCCAGCTATTGCTATAATGTGCACTCCAGAGCGAGCTAATTATAAAGCTCTGGTATTGTTACTGGAGGACATTCACAGGTCACAGGCATCAGGTGTGTTCATCAGGCTGTGGAGTTAGTCTATCTAAAATGGACTGACTCCTAAAACATATAATAAATTGGGTACAGTAGTTCAAGCAGTATGTAGTGAATATTATAAATCATTGTTTTATCTAAATAGCTTAATTATTGATCATGATGATTAAAGCCTGGTATTATTATTGTAATACAATAATGTATCGCCTAAACATGAGCAATGTATGAGGGAATTGAAGAAATTTGAGACGTCTGAGTTGTAGGTTTGACTTACGGACTCCACAGTCGTGGTGTTTATAACCCACCAGAGAAATGTACAGCATATGTGGACTTCAGGCTGACTACTTTTATAGGATTTTTTTTACATCTACACTAATAGACTTGATGGTCACGGAGATGATAAAATCCCAATTAGTCTCCTGCTCTTAGGCACTGATGGCTGTATTATTTTTTTTATTTTTTTTTTATTATTTTGCTTATGTATCACCATCATATTCCACAGCGCTGTACAGACATCATCATTGTGGAGACCCGGGGTCAGTGGGTGCTCTCATCCGCTTTAGCAAGGCAACGTGGACCAGGGCTCATCCCCAAACTGAACGCCCAAGCTCCTTAACCGTGGGCGGAACACTACTCAGACAACACAGGGTGAGGGAACCACAATATTAAGGCTTTACTGGATCCCCAAACAGTTAACAGCATATAACACATAACCAGCAAAACACAACAATGTAACAGGCAACAAAGTTTCACCCTTCCGCTGGCTCACCAGGGTATAGAATATAGCACAGCAAAGTCTGTAGCCAGGTGACTGGATCGTCCCAACCTGGGATTGCTTCCTTATGCAGTCTTTGTCATCATAGCCGAATCTGATAATTCGATAAAGTCCTTGCGGTTTTATAGTCCAGGTTCTGATCCCATTGGTCGGCACCAAAATGCCTAGGCCTGGGGTTATGGCCGGCTAATCTGATTTGAAGATCCTAGATTAACTGCCTTTATCAAGTCCAGTGCAACTCTAACCGGGACCGAAATCCCTAGGCTGAGGGCACTAGACAGAATCTAACTCTCCAGTTAATGAACAGTCCTCCTTATATACCTTCAGCCCTCATTGCAGGATATTGGGGACTTCACGATTGGTGGAATAAGACTGTATTCTTATTGGCCCCGCTTTCAATCCTCTTAGCTGGTTTCACACTACGATTTTGTGCCTGTCCGTGGGATCCGACTTTGAAGGGGGATCCCACGGACAGGCACGGATCCATACAGATCCCTGCAATCGGATGGCAAATAGCTATCCGATCTGCAGGATCTGTGTGGATCCTGCGGTCCCCTGTCTCTCCCTACTCCTGCCTCCTCCATCTTCTGCCCTCTCTCCTATTCTATATGCTGTGCCCCCGCTATTCTTTGCTGTGCCCCCTCTTCTCTATCCTCCTCTATCCCTATCCTGTCCCCTGTCCTCTCCCTGTGTATAAAAAAATAAAAAAAAACTCCTCCCGGAGGATACATCACCTGTCACCGACTCCAATGCTGCACACATACAGTATACAATGGAATGTTAGTAGGAGACATTTAGTCTGCAATCAATGACATTTAAACAATAGTATCTGAGGCTATTTACATAGTCAACAATCCACATGGTAATATACAATGGACGATTAGCATAATTAAGTTCTCTGGCCTTCTATGACAAACAAGTTAGATAATTACATTACCATGTCATCTACAAGACTCTAGGAACATCGAGTTGGCCATCACAAGTTTGCAAACCAAAATAAAATACTGTCTGGGTTACATTAGAAATCATCATATGTTCTACATTGAAAGAGTCCATTTCGTCACAATCAACACTGTGCCCACTGAGGCACACAATCCACATTCCCGATCAGTAGATCTCTGCAGTGTTGGAAGCAAATACATGGAGAACATACAAACTCCTTGCAGATTGTCCTTGGTGGGATTTGCTAAGCACTGGGTGTAGGCCGCCCACATGGATGAAATACCTGCATCTACATCCTGACACATTTAGGGTATGTGCCCACAGGACGTTTTTTAAGCAGTCCTGAGCGCAGCAAAACCTGAGGATCCTAGAGTCCTTGACAGGAGAAGTGCTATGATCTTGTCTGCGTTTTCTGCGCTTTTTCCATTGACTGCAGCAAAAACGCAGGAAAAATAGAACATGTCAATTCTCTCCCATCTGCACCAAAACCACAGGTATTTGACAGTTCTTGACACTTGCAAAACCAATGCGTTGGGCCCCAGTGTTTCTGTGAAACACATTGGTTTTGCTGGGAATCAAAACCGCAGGAACAAATTGGCATATAAATTACCATAAAACCAGTGGTAAACTGCATGCAGAAACGTCCTGTGGGCACATACCCTTACAACATGGACTTGGAACACTTCTTAACATGTTATGGATAGAATCTTTATTCTTAGTACCATATTCTTAGTATAGTACCATATGTGAATTTTCATACAAGAGATCATAGTCTGAACGTAGCAAATCTGGCAAATCCTTGAAACCAGTACCGGTTTTTGCTGCGTTCAGGGAAAATGTCCTGTGGGCACATATCCTTACATTCCACCTTCCCTATGATATAACATCACGGTGCCCTTCCCACTAGTGATCAGATGTGTTGTCTGGGAATGATTATGGAGCTGAAAATACATGTCTTTGTCTTGCAGCCCGCGGCTTGCACAGATCAGTCTCCAGACAGGCGCATAGCAGAGCTGGCCCTGATTTTCATGACAAGTATGGAACCCTCATTTTGGCATCTGGAGCAGTGTTCTGTGTTTCCATCTGGGGATATGTAAGTATTGTGTGTGATGTATGGCTGTGCGAACAGGGGTTAGTATTATACTTGTGTTTTTGACTTCCACAGTGTTCTCTAAAGTAGGATGAGCAAAGGAGCTCACTGATTGTCTTGGCCTGGCTTATGTTACCACTTCATATAACCGCACACATATGACCAGTGAGGGGGACTAACTGGCTTGCTTTACTACCCTCATTCTGTCTAGTCCATTGGCAAAAGGTGATGGCTTAGGTCAGGGGCGGGAATCTCAGGTCCCAGGCCGCATGCGGCCCAAGATGACCTTTTTCTGCGTCCACCGGGCAGATTCCTGGGGACCGCAGTGCTCGGCAGGAAGCCAACGTTTTGCTGACTTTCCTGCCTGGCCATTAAATCCAGTTCCCCATGATCTCTATGCCCATCCTCAGCCTCCCCATTGAAGTATATGCCCCCGACCTCTCCTTTTGTCATATGACCAAAAAAATCAGTTCTCGCGTAAGAACATGTGCGCCCTGAACTGAGGTTGGAGACAGCGCTGGAGCTGTGGCAGCAAGGAGGAGAGTTATTTTACTTGAGTGCAATTGGAAGGGGCTGTCCTAGTAGAGGACAATGCTTTAAACTAATGTAATTGTAAAAGTAAAGATAAAATTTGCAATAAATGTTATGTATACTACAAACACAAAATGGACATGTTTAAAATTACACTTGCTGAGCATATAATACACAGTATTTCCATATGGGCTTCGTCTTATTAACTGAATTGGGCCTTCAGATATTCCCCCAAGGAGCCTTGTTGCACCCGTGACTCGCTCAGTGGTGGGTGTCACTTGTCCCTGAGTGACATTTTTTCTCTGAGCCTCATGCCACTCGCCCAGCTCTACTTCGTCCCACCTGTGGTGTTTTCCTCCTGCTATTGGGAGGTGCGCTGCCAGACTTTCCAGGAAATGATATCCCACTGTGTCTAGCGAGTTTGCTTCCCTAATTAATCCCCCTTTAAGCAGGTGTTTTATCAGGTGGCTCATCCCTCCAATAGTCACCTAATTTAGGTTCTTGTTCAGTTCTCTAATCAAGTTTCCTGCAAGTGTTTTAGTGTCTTCCTGCTTTTACTGACTGTTTTGTTTTACACGTCCTGTCTGATTTTTCTGCTCCTCACCCTGGCTTGTATTCTGAACCTGTGCTGTCTGCCCCAATTTAAGTTAGTCTATGCCTCTGTCTAGCCCTCCTGTACCTAGTAACATCTGCCTTTGCCCCTTTAGTCAGCTGCTGCAGTCTGGGGACTGATCTGTGATTGATACCAGGTGCTACCTGTATGCTTAAGCCTAAACCTTACCACCAAAGGCTTTAGTGAAGACCCGGCAGGACACTTAATTATGTCCCTCCAGGGTAGGCCAAGGCCATGACCGTGGGTTCATACCCACCAGCTTTACAAGCTTTTTCTGTCATTGACTTTTGTCCCTCAAAGCAGATAAAAATCAGATCAAATTTTCATTTGACTGTTTGCAATGTTGGAGTCGATATGTCAGGGGCTTCTCCATGTACTTGATTCCAAGCAGAACATGTGCAATTTGTGTCTTGTTTGAGTGATTGCAGGAATGATATCTTTCCAATTGTTTCCACTCTTGCATGTTAGACTAAAGGTACAACTGATTTTTCAATAGGAATCTGTGAAGCAGGGTCAAGGCATTTTTGGAACACTCACAGATCTTCTACTACTTTAGCGAAGAATTAACCATCTTTACCCCATCATTACCTGGGAGTTTAGTAACACTATGACTGCAGATAAATCCTGATTTTACACATTTGTGTGAATCTTAAGCCCAGTTACACACATAATTGTGCAGAGATTGTTCGCATATCTCTGGTTGCAGTGAAATCATGGACATATTGTTCCATTTGTACACGGCCACAGAATGGATCAATATGTCCATGATTCACTGCAACCAGGAGCTGCAAACAATCTCTGCATAATTATGTGTGTGTGTAACTGGGCCTTTAAGGTATTGTCACAAATTGCTGGCTATTTGCGGTTGCAGTAAAATCATGGACATATTGTTTTATTTTGTTGCCATGTACAAATGAGCATGTGTCCATGATTTTACTGTAACCAGCAAATTGACAGTGAAATTGCAAGCAATATTGCCGGTGTGACTGTACCGTTAGACTTCACAATCTATGGTAAAGGGTACAACACTTGTTTAGGAAGGCAGGGTATTAACATTGATTCCTGGTGTGTGACGGAGCCAGGGATAGATGGAGGGCTTGGATGTGGGGAACAAAGCTTCAAGGGAAAATTCAATCTATGATACAGGATCTATGTGAGCGTTGTGTATGAATGAAACCAATAAATGAGTGTGTGTCATGTCTTGGAAGGACTTTGCCCCTGTAACCTGGGAAGCTCTGACTTTTATATAATTCTGGTGTTGTCATCCCTCATATCTCTATGTATGTGGGGTACTTTTTATATACCTATAATATGGGAAACACCTGTGAAACTCTAGATTATAATATTCCTATTTTAATACCATGTTATGAAATCAATATTCTGGTGCTTGTGACTTTGTCTGTTTCTCTATTTTAGGTGATAACACAAACTGGAATTTGCGGAACTGTCTCCGGTTGGTAGAGTCACCCCAAAGGAATGAGGAACCAATAGAACAGGACCACGGTCTTAGACTACCTCCACTTTTAAAAGCGTGTGCTTTGTATATACCTTATATGCAACCTCCTTGTCCGTTCACTTGGTGAGGAGGTTTCTGCTGTAATAAACATGAACAAAATGACAATGGAAGAGTATTTCTTTCTCTCTAAGTTGTATTATAATTGTATTCTGTGGCTAGGATCTTATTTATGTTAAGGTGTTTCCCCCCCCCTTAAAAAATGTACAAGGGCATAAAGGTGTAACAACCATACAGCAAATGCAGTAGGAAATTAATGTGCATGGATGTAATTCAGGACACACTCTGGAGACTGGGTGCTGCATTAATAGGCATGTATGTTAGGCCATTATTATATATGTGAAGACTTTCATAGGTATTTTGATCATTTCATGTGATTTTTATCAATGGTCTGTGTTCATAAAATGTCGAGCCTTGGGACAAGTCACTGCTGAATCGCGACAGTGCGGTGGACACAATCACATCTCCCAAGTGCGAGCGGATGGTTACATGACCACATGGATGCAGTTTAGATATTTCGGTCCTTGGGCTGACTAGACACTTTGACTTTTCTCCAGATACCTTGAGTATTAATTTTTTTTGTGTATAGATTTTAAATATCTTTTGAAGAAAGTGTGAACTTGGATGCCAGACTTAGTAGTAAAAATGAGACCGCTAGGGTTGTGAAACATCAGCAAAAGTGCAATTTGTGTTTGTATTTTTATTATTTTTTTCCCCAATAATATGTTTGGCATCTACGAACCCGTACTGACACTTCAGTTTACCATATAGTGAGCATGGTGAATACAAAAACCATTGCAGAATTTATTTATTTTTTTTAAATTTCACCCCAGTTTGGAGTTTTTTTTTCTTTCCTATATAGTCCATTACACTATGGTAAAATGAAAGTCATACAAAAGTACAACTGTCCCACAGAGAAATAAGTCCTCAAATGTCTATCAGAAAAATAAAAAAAATATGTAATGGGTCTTGGAAGCAGGAGAGAAAAATGAAAAATAAAAAATGCCTGGGGGAAGGGTTAAAGGCAGGGAACCAAATAAAATTCAGTTACACTGGAGCATGTCTCAGGAACATTGCACCACAATGCAGAAGATGTACATTATTTTTCGGACTATAAGACACACCCAGATTTTAGAGGAGGAAAATAAGGAAAAATAAGTTAACCCTGCTGTTCTGTTCTGTCAAATGACCGAATTTGAAATGTTTATTTCATTTTTTTTGTTTTATGAACAACCATGTTCACATGCAGGTATGATAGTGCAACAGGTATTCAAATAAAATACATAACTAAAAATCAAGAATTTAATAGGTCTGCTAAAATGACCGGAATATAAGTTTTAAATGTAGGGAAACGGGATTTCCTACAGCTCACCAGTGTAGAATGTCCACCGCTTTGTTGGAGACAAATCTGCATAGGACACATCCCTGGTCCTGGGCCAATGATGTAAGGAATGAGAAGGAATAATCCAGCTATTTAGATGTCAGAGTTTGAACGCTTTCTTGAAGATTAAAAGCTGCACAACAGGGGCACGCAGTCATATGAACCAATGCGGTTTCACACTCGGGTCTTAAAGGAAACCTGTCAACACGTTTCCCATGCGATCACTACCTTCCCTGCATCTTGCTCACTGGTCCCTAACTATTCCTGTCTCACCTAAAAGTGCTGTATAAAGCTTAAGACAAATAATTTATAACTTACATGCAGTCTCCATCTATCGAGAGACTGGAAAGGCGGGTTCAGGGGCTCCTTCCTCACCACCATCCACCCAACTACACCCTACCACCCCCCCTCCCCCCCCCCCCCCCCCAGTCGCTGGCTCCTAGCACACTGCGCTGGGCGTCCTGAATCCTTGTGCTGCGCCACTTCTTTTTGCTACTATGATGCAGCGGGTCAGAGCGTCATATCCAGCCCAGCACATCTAGTAGCAAAGGAGGCAGGAATTTCAGAAAGAGGTGGCACAGCACAAGAAATGAGGATGCCCAGCGGGTGTGGTAGAAGCCAGTGAGGGGGTGGGAAAGGAGCCCCTGAGCCTGCCTTTCCAGCCTCTGAATGGAGACTGCATGTATACATTTTTATAAATCATTTATCTTAAGCTTTGTAGGGCACGTTTAGGTGAGGCAAGTATGGTTAGGGATCAACTTGCAAGGTGCAGGGACAGGTAGTGATAGCATAGGGGGGTAAAGGAGCTGACAGGTTCCCATTAATCATGGCTCAGTGGTGGTTGCTAGGAGTAGTACATATTTACCCACCATCTGGGGCAGAAGGTGTGAAGAGAAATTAAAAATAAACAAGGACAAACAGAGGAAAACAGTAATAATAAAACACATATAAAGATGTAACAATAAAGAGATCATTGCACAAGCTGTACCAAAATATCTCAATATTGTAAAATCAAGTGTCTAGTGTTGAGATCAAGGGTGTACCCTTGTCTCCATTGTGAAGATCCAATATTTTTCTCTGTTTAAAAGCCTGTGTCTTTTGTCACCTCCACTAAAAGGGTTAATGGCTTTTCAATCCTGGAGAATATTAGAGTAGAGGTGTTCCCCTCATGACATGTTGCAAAATGACGTGAACACCACAGAGTTGTTAAAAGCAGGGGGCTACTGGAATCTGAAATCTGTCTAAAGATACGTCTTGTTAACTCGCCTGATGTGCAACCGATGTTACTGCATCTTACAAGCAGTGCACTCAAATAAACAAGTTAGTGGTGCAACTGTTAATAAATGATTTAATGAAACATTTTTGGTCATTGCTATTGGACATGCAATGCATCTTGTGTGCCCGCATTTAAAAAACTCCCTGTAAATTCAGCCAGGTTCTGTTGCTATCCGCAACTGTAGATTGAAAAAGACTGGGCGAAAGAATTGAGTCCAAACTGGGGGCCGGTGTTGGGACAGCGGGATGCAGTGCATATTACATGAGCCTAATGAGCAGGGCACATGACCTCCCGCTGCATTTGCAGCCTGCTCCGGAGCAGCTGCTTCCCCACCCACCTCAGTCCGGCCCTAGAACCAGTGTATATCCAGACCATAAGACGCACCGCCCACTTTCCCCACAATTTGGGTGAAAAAAAGTGCATCTTATGGTCAAAAAAAATATGGCACTTAGTTGTAACTTCAATGTTTTTGTTTTTATTTCTATACATGTATGTACATAGAACACATGCTGATTCTAGTGACACTTTGGGCTGAGCGTTTTGATTTTGAGAGTTTCTAGTTACAAGGCTCTGCTCATTGCCAGGTCTCTACAGTCATTGAACTGAGTGAGTTGGTGTACTATTGAGATGGAGAAACTTTAGCTTTTTCCATCGTTGTCACGACAGCACCACCTGAGAGAGAGGTCTACCCACTCATGACAGGAAACCTCTGAAATAAAAAGGCGGTACCTCTCCTACACTTCAGTTTAGGTTTCCTGTCTTGGAGGTGGGAGACCTCTGAACACAAGCGGTTCCCTGGCCTGACTCAGTAGCTGGAAGATGCAGCTTACCTGCCGGGGCTCCGGACTCATGACAGAAGTACCTCCCTGGGGTCTCTTCTTCATGGTAGTGGGCGCGAGGTCTGGTAGAGGGCTACAAGCGGCCCATCTCAGCCCAAGCGTCGCCCTTGCTGCGTGCATGCACGGCTCTGTCCTGTCGTGCTGTGTGGTGCCCCTGGGTGAAGATGCCGATGAACACATCGGGCATTTGAATTTTCCACTGCTGAACGCTACTTTCGGGTGTGGTGGTGAATCCGGATTGTGACGCGGGTGGTGCATGCGCAGTAATATCCAAGAGGGCGGCACCCAGCTCCTTGTGCCAGATTCAGCATGGCGGTGTCCCCTGCATTAACCGGAGGCTATATGGGAAGATGTGGAGCAGTAGGACTTCGCTGCCAGGTATGGAGCAGGGCTCTCTTGTCTTTTGAGATGGTGGAACCATCCACAGATGCTCACACCTCGGGAGTAGGCCACAAGTCCTGCCAGACGTCTGCCAGACTGGATCTAAACCCAAAGCAGCCTCCGAAGCCGGTACACTAACATTCCTGGGGCGAGTGCCACTGGAATACTCTGTGCTCTTATATGCTCCTTTTCTTCTTGTTCTTTATTTGTTAGGAATGCAAAAAGAAGTTATACAAGAAAAAGAATAGGGATGCAAGGTCGCTTTTGAAAGAGCTGTGTCCTCAATGTATTGACTGCGAGGGGGGGGGGGGGTTCCTAGCCTTGCATCAAGTCTTAGGGATTTCATGAAGGAAGAATTCAGATATCTCCAGAAAAATTAGAGAAGGATGGTAAAAAAAAGGACGATACTACCTCAGACTCGGAGCAGGAACCAGCGAAGCTTCATAGAGGGTCTCATAAGTCTAACTCTTCCTCCTCTTCATCACACTCATCGTCCTCAGAGGATAGTGCTTAGGGACGACCTTGCTTCCCTAAAAAGGATACTGATTACTTGAGGCAGTAAGATCTACCATGGGGTTAGGAGACACCCATGATCCTCGGAAGATTTGATGTTTTTGGGGTTGGCATGTAAACAATATATCAATCAAAAAGTTCAGGCCTCTTATTACTGAACACTGGAAGAGACCTGATAAGAAAGGGTCCCTTCACTTAGTAGCAAGAAAGAAATACCCCTTTGATCAAGATGCCACTACTTCATGGCATAAAAGACCTAAGATAGATGTAGCGGTGGCTAAGGTGACCAAAAGATCGACCCTGCCCTTTGAAGATTTGGGCAATCTAAAAGACCATATAGACAGAAAAGCTGATTCCTATTTGAGGGGTTCATGGGAGACTACTGCTAGCATTTTTAGGCCAACCATATCGGGCACCTGTGTCGCCTGTTCACTGATGATCTGGTTGCAACAGTTGGAGTCCCAGGTGCAGGATGATGTTCACAAGGCTGAGATCTTATCTTTTCCACTGGTTCATTCTGCAGCAGCTTTCCTGGTAGATTCCTTCGCCGACTTCCTGAAGTTAGCTGTAAAATCTACCTTGTTGCCCAACTCAGCAAGATGGGCCTTATGGTTGAAGAACTGGCCGGGAGACGCGCAGTCGAAAGCCAAGCTGTGTGCCATGCCTTGTGAGGGTGACTTCTTGTTTGGCAAACCACTGGATGACATCCTAGAAAAAGCCAGTGATAACAAAAAGAACTTTCCTTCATTTCCGGTGCCTACCTTCATGAATCATTCTTTTCTCGGCAGACGTTTTCAAGGGAAAAGTCCTCCAAGAGGTCAACGGATTCCTGGTATGATAGGGAGAACAAAAGGCTTGGGATTCCTGTTCAAGGGATCTTCCATGGATAGCAATAAATCTTCCAAGTGACGCCTGCACCAGGTGGAGGAAGACTCTTCTTGTTTCTCCCAGCCTGGTTCCAGATAGACGCCTGCGAGTTTGGGCACAAAATATAGTCAGACGGGTTACGGCTGGAGTTTATTTTGACCGAAGTGGGGTCCTTGGTAATAACATCTGTCAGCAACACAACTCAATCCAGAATTCTGATGCACGAATGTGTTTTGTGTTTTATTTTTAATTTAACCGTGCCGACCGCTGTGCTGCCTCCTCAATCCTCTTCTTCTGTGCTGGGATGTCCTCTGTGCCTTCCGTGGGTCCTCGCTCCGTTCCCGGTCTGCTGTGCCTTGTGGTTCCCCCCCGCTTCAGTTCCATCATCAACGGTGCTGGGGGCCGCCATCTTCCTTCTTCCCCTCCGCCCCCGGCCAGTGATGTCAGAGCAGGCCGCGCTGTGATTGGCTAGCACCCGTGATCACGTGTCACGGGTGCTAAGCCTGCTAAACCAATCGCAGCGCGTGGCCAACAAGTGTCGGGGCCCCCCGGGGGATTCTCCCGATCCTCCGGTGGGCCAGCCTGACCCTGGTAACATCCCACACGAGGATGGATTAAATGCCTGCAAAACCTTCCTGGGAAAAGACAGGGATTGATGCTGACTCTGTGGTAGAACTCTCAAAATTCATCCTCACGCACAACTACCGTGCTTCCCCCGAAAATAGGGCGCCCTTCCGAAAGTAAGGCATGCTTGGGGGCGTCCTACCTCCTAATAATAAGGCACCCCCCAATTATAAAGCATACCTCCTCACATGCCACCGATCACAAGACCGGGGCATGCATCTGTGTCTCGCTCCCCGCTGTCCCAGCTGTTCGGTGCCTGCCACTCTGTACCACTCTTCTGCCGCTCTGCAGTGCTCACAGCCCAGGAGCACAGCCGTGAATCACAGCTCCGGAGCTCTGTGCCGGTCTCCGCCCATGAGCCCTGCGCCAATCACAGCGCAGGAATCATGGGCCACTGACGTCAGTAGCCTCTGATTGTTCCTGGGCTGTGATTGGCCCAGGGCTCCTGCGCTCTGATTGGCCCAGGGCTCCTGCGCTCTGATTGGCCCAGGGCTCCTGCACTGTGCACCACCAAAGCAGCACTGCAGAGGAAAGAAAGTGAAAAGAAAGAAGTACGGTAAGAAAGTGTCACAATCGCCATTGGACTCGGTGGCTGGTGTTCCTGCCTCGGCCGCTGGGAGGAGCCGGATTCCTTCGCTGATGGCGCCAGTGATAGGAGGGCCTTGTCCTCATATGGAACTGCTCCTGCAACGTCTGCCTCTGTCGCTGAGTGCCGCTGTGCTTTCCCTTTGGGTGGTGTTGGTCGCAGAGGAGCGGGTCCTGCAGAGGTGTCTGTTTAGGCGCAGCCTTCGTTCTTCTGTCAGAGGTGGGGTGGGTGGAGCCAGTCGTGCATCACCATCTGACCTGGTTCTAGGGGCAGTCCGGATGAGATCATCAGGCTGTGAGCTCC
Source organism: Allobates femoralis (assembly GCA_033576535.1). NCBI lineage: Eukaryota > Metazoa > Chordata > Amphibia > Anura > Aromobatidae > Allobates > Allobates femoralis. The sequence goes on from JARQOC010000008.1 coordinate 92,305,525, forward strand.
AGCCTATGGGAGGTAACCGCACCCTTCAAATACATTGGAGCCTGTCTTGCAGGCCGCCAGATATAGTTTTGGTTCCCCAGTGATATAGTGTGTGTTTGGTTTTGACTCTGACCTTTGCCTGGATTTTCAACTCTGTTACCGCCTGATGATTTTGTACCCTCGCTGCCCTCTCGGTTTTGACTCTGACCTTTGCCTGGATTTTCGACTCTGTTACCGCCTGACGATTTTGTACCTTCGCTGCCCTCTCGTTTTTGACTCGGACTCCTGACTACGTTCTTCGGATCCTGCTTTTTCCCTTCCTAGAAGACCTCCCTGCTCTGCTGCTCACATAGGTAGCTACCTCCTGGGCCCCGCTGTAATTCCAGATCCCTGTATAGGGGTTAAGGGTCTCGGGGTTTCTCGGGTGCTGCCTTACCAGCAGCTCAGCCTCACAGCGGATGGTCGTCACAAAAAGTGTGTGTGGTGTGTCTGTATGTGTGTACACACATGGGAGGCTGCTGTGGGATACGATACTGGGATGGGAGGCTGCTGCAGTGGCATACCGTACAGTACTGGGATAATGGGAGGCTGCTGCAGTGGGATACGGTACTGGGATGGGAAGCTGCTGCAGTGGGATACGGTATGGGATAGTGGGAGGCTGCTGCAGTAGGATATGGTACTGGGATGGGAGGCTGCTGCAGTGGGATACGGTACTGGGATGGGAGGCTGCTGCAGTGGGATACGGTACTGGGATAATGGAGGCTGCTGCAGTGGGATACAGTACTGGGATGGGAGGCTGCTTTTCTGTCAATTTGTTTTGGCACCACAATATGCAAATCTTTTCATGGCCAAGCTTGAAGGTGAATTTTCATCCTCTTGTCCTATCAGGCCTCTGGCCTACTACCGTTATATTGATGACATTTTGATATTCTGGACGGAGTCGGAGCAAGAGCTGAAGACGTTCCATGGACACTTTAATCAATTTCACACCCACCATTAACTTAACACTCAACTACTCCTGCACTGAAATCAGCTTTCTGGACACCATCATTAAGCTACAGAACAATGAAATAGAGACATCCTTGTACCAGAAACCAATTGACCGTCCAACATATCTCTGATATGACAGTTTTTCATCCAAAGCACATAAAAAACTCTATTTTGTACAGCCAGGCCATCAGAGACAACCAGATATGTTCTAACCCTACGGACAGAGACAATCACCTTGAGGACCTCAGAAAGACCTTGTTGAACCAGGGCTACCATCCAAGAACAATCGAGAACCAGATTACAAGAGCCACCAGAATATCAAGGAATCATCTCCTACATTAACAAAACTAGAGAAGAAAACAACAGAGTTCCTCTTGTAGTCACCTACAATCCAAGTCTGGAGGTGCTAAGAGGAGCCGCATGGAAACTACAACCACTTCTACAAGAAAATGCATGACTAAATCAATATTTCCGGATCCCCCACTAGTGTTTTAGACCAGAGGTTCCCAACTCCAGTCCTCAAGGCACACCAACAGTGCAGGTTTTCAGGATATCCTTAGTATTGCACAGGTGATAATTGAATCACCTGCACTGGGGATGATTCCAATTTCTAAGGAAATCCTGAAAACCTGCACTGTTGGTGTGCCTTGAGGACTGGAGTTGGGAACCTCTGTTTTAGACAACCTCCAAATCTAAAAAACATCATTGTCAGAAGTGCCCTGTCCTCTCCAGCAACAGCAGGAACCTTTCCCTGCAACCAGAACAGGTGCAAAACCTGTCCATCTATAATGACAACCGACAAGATAAAGATTCCTGGGACAGATCAGGACTACAAGATCCCAGGTAACTTCAGTTGCACCACAAGCAATGTGGTGTATTTTATTATATGTGCCAAATGCCCAACAGGTGGCATGTACAAAGGGGAGATTCACAACAAGAATGAATTCTCATCGCCACTCAATAAAAAAAAGTGTATGGATCTACTTGTAGCGAAGCATTTTTCAGCTCTGACCACAGCAGTGAATCCGATATGACGCTGCTCTTTTTAAAAAAGTAACTTCAGATCTCAGAGAGAGAGAAGAATTTGGGAATACAAATTGATAAGAACCTTTGACACATTCAAAACAGGACTAAATGCTTCACATGGATTCATGGGATTTTATGTAAAATGAACGGACATTTGATAGCAGATAGGGATAGCAATTCATGCATTTTTATATAAAATGAAAGTGCATTTGGGGACATCTTGCAACACACTCAAATTATAGGACTATGAACTCTTGACACTTCTGTGAACTGTCTCACTTAGAACTCTGCTCTCCACAACTCACTTAAGTATTTTCAGGTCTCCATGGGTTGCTAACCATATACCTAATACAATTTGTTCCGTTTATCTTAGAAATCTGGTTTCTAGGACCCTGCTCCTCCACCCCTCCCTAACCTGACTTTGCTTTATGTCACCTGTCGTATTCACCACAGCATATAACACTGTTTTCTTCTTTTTTTTCGTTTGTTTATGTATATATGTATGTGTCTTCAGAATTTGTGTCATTACCAGCCTGACGAAGGAGCCACAGTGTCCCAACAGCTTGCTATGCTTACCATTTTTTCAGTTAGCCATTAAAAGGTATCAACCACTGAGGACTCTAAGATTGCAATATATTTTTCTATCTACTGGCTAACACAGTATACATATTCTTTACCATATTATATATATGTACCATGTTATATATATATATACACACACACACAGGAAGTGGCCCAAATATATGTCCGCCATCCTGGCTGGCCCCTGCCTCGTATACATGGGCCCCTTCCTGTGTATATATATGTCGCCCATCTTGGCTGGGCCTCTGCCTCATATATATGAGTCTCTTCCTATATTGGGGGAGATATATATATATACATACAGGAATGAGCCCATATATATGAGGCAGGGGCCTAGCCAGGATGAGGGACATATATTATATAACTGCCTCGTATACATAGACCCCTTCCTGTGTATATATATGGCCCCCATCCTGGCTGGGCCCCTGCCTTATATATGTACAGGAAGGAGCCCATATATATGAGACAGGGGCCCAACCAGGATGGGGGGCATATATATATATAGGAAGGGGCCTATGTACATGAGGCAGGGGCCCAGCCAGGATGGGGGCATATATATGGACATACAGTGCTGTGCAAATTAATTGGGACAAAGCATTTTTGTAAGTAAAATTGTAAGTTGAGGTTACTAGTCAGTGATTCAAACCAGTTTTAAACTGCTTTGAACAGGTGTGAGTGTACAACCTTGAGTAAGAAAATGTGGTTTTGACTGGTTTTAGTCATAAAATAACAGCTAGCTGCCCCCTCAGCTTCAGTTGAGAGCTTGTTTCTCTGAGGAGTGGTTTAGTGTACTTTTCCTCTCAGTGTGATTCGTGCCTGTAAAAATGGATGTTACTCCATGGAAGAGGTCTAGAATTATTACTCTTAATGAACATACAGGTCACTTCCACCATTAGTATTGGAAAATCTACCGTTTCAAGAATAATTCACACACACAATGAAACTGGATCGTTTTCTCCAAAAAGGGAAATGTGGAAGAAAAAGGAAAACAACACCAAGAACTGATAAAACACTTATCAGAAATAGTAAAATTAATGCAAGAAAAACATACATATACAGGAAGGGGCCCCAATATATATGTCCCCCATCCTGGCTGGGCCCCTGCCTCATGTACATGGACCCCTTCCTGTGTGTATATACATATATACCCCATCCTTTCTGGGCCGCTGCCTCATATATATGTCCCCCCTCCTAGTCCCAGTTCTACATTAACAAAAAAAAAAACTTTACTCATCTCACCAGCGATCCAGCAGAGTCAAGTGCTGAAGAATCACAGTGACAGAGCTGCCGGGCCGGCGCGCACACAGAGCAGATTACGTCATCGCTCTGAGACTCCGACCACTTGTGCACATGCGGTGGCCAAGCAGCTTCGCTGTGTACAGGAGGTAGCGGAACACAGCAGGGAAATCATGTCTCGATGCTGTGTACAGTTCAGCCTGGAACACTAATCATATCCAGCGTGCTATGCACGCCAGATATGCTTAGTAGCGGGGGTTTTGGTGGGGGGGGATACATGGATCCTCTCTGTGGTTGGAGGGGGACATAGGGGGCGGGGCAAAAGGGGCAGGGCTACCAGGATCTAGGGCCTACCGGAGGATCTCCCGGGCCCCGATGGCCGAGTCCGACCCTGCATACAGACAAACCTGACATTAATTTGCTGGGCCCTGTACACACAGTGTACTCATTCGTACAGGCAAATCTGGCGCTGATTTGCTGGGCCATGTACACACAGTGTACCTATACATACAGACTAATCTGACACTGGTCTGCTGGACCCTATACACTCTGTACCCGTACATACATACAGACAAATCTGTCACTGGTCTGCTGGGCCCTGTACACACAGTGTACCAATACATACAGACAAATCTGACACTGGTCTGCTGGGCCCTATACACACAGTGTACCTGTGTGTACAGACAAATCTAACACTGGTCTGCTGGGCCCTGTACACAGTACTTGTACGCACAGGCAAGTCTGGCGCTGATCTGCTGGGCCCTGTACACACTGTACCCATAACGATGCTATGAGGCATACCTCTGTCTTAATTATAACACTCCCCCCTTCCTTTTACCGCAAACCCATAAATAAATGACATGACTACATATGTTGGACGAATGGCCACAGCTTTATTTTAATAAGTATATATATATCTTTACGCGGCTCCCCATGCCGCCCCCTTTTAATACAACTATAACAACCATAACTGATATATATATATATATATACTTAACACAACCATAACCTAAAACCGATAGGTCCATCCCAGAAGCAACCATTATTTTATCCCCTGGCCATATCCTAAAATCGGCCCAGGGGACCACCTTGGCCATGACCAACCGACCCGGGTGTGAGGTGTCAACGTTCCATCATTACATACCCCTTTCCCGAACCTGAAGGACCCACACCCACAAGTTCCCAAATTTTTTTACGAAGCCACTACCCATGAATGACTTCTTACCACCACCAAATATCGGTACTCGCAGCCTCTGGAATCGGACCTATCCCCCCGCCACAGACCGGCCACATGATCCCTTACGTGGCCCTGGCCCTCCACACCCCCATGGCCTGCTCCAAACCATCCCGCAGTCCCAGTATCCACAAATCTAAGCCAATGTCAGTAAGATCAATCATCCGCACAAAGTACCTCAGGTCCGCGCTGCTGCAGGATAGATGTAAATGACACCAGAGACACTGGGATGCCTGGTTGAAAGTGATGAATAGCTTTATTTTCCGACGCGTTTCGGAGCTGCTTGCCGGACTCCTTCCTGAGGATGTCATTTACATCTATCCTGCAGCAGCGCGGACCTGAGGTACTTTGTCCGGATGATTGATTGTTTACCGCAGTAACTTGTGGAAGTACGGTCCCTGCAGCAGCTGCATTTCTGAGCGATCAAGCTGGTTGTGTGTGACACAACCTTATCAGGTGAGCGATTCTGATTTAGACCCTTATTTTAACTGATTGTAAAAAGATAAGACCCTATTGCGCATTCTCAACCTTTATAGAATGTCATTTACACCATCTAGCCGTAAATATTGGCCCAAGGACTCCTCCAAATCTCTGTGCCGTACCACCAAACCTCCATTTCTGGCAACAAACCAACCAATCGTCCTATTCAACTTAATGCGGGCTTTATTAATCCGGTCGACCGACCTGGCGAAACGCCAACTCGTCGGAGCCACTATGTCGGACCACACTATAATTAGACCCGGGAACTCTCTCCACAATCCCAACAAATCCAACTTAATCTCCCTCTTCAAGTCTCTGGCTGTCAGCATCCCCAAATCTTTCCCTCCCACATGCAAAACAAGGACGTTGGGGTCCTGATCAACCCTGGCATAATACGTGACTTCCGGGAGCACTCTCCCCCACGTCATGCCGCGTATTCCAATCCATTTTACCCGCGCATCCTCTTTTGCCAGTCCAAGCTGTCTGCCCTCCGGACGTGCGTCCACACGTAACGCTCCCCAGTAAACGTAGGAGTGCCCGAGGAACCAAACCATACACGCACCTATAAAATAAACACCATTAACGAATACCACCAACCTGTCATACAATAGTTAACTCCCCCATTTTAAACAACAACTACTGCCCCCCCCCCCCCCCCCCCCCCGCACGTTCAGTGCGTATTTCCCTTCAACAAATGCGGCCGCACATAAAGGCGAAAACGAGAGGATTGCCATCTCCCAATCTGACGGATCAACTCATCACTCAACCCCCATCTAGAAGCCTCCGTCGCCGTCCCTATCCGAAATGAATGCGACCCATACTCACTTGGCACCTCTCCCACCCGTGCCAAACAAACCTTTAACACTGATATAAACTGAAATTTTGACAACGATGAACCATCCTCATGTCGTAATAAGGACCCAGGGTATCCTCCGCGCAGCCTCAAAAACCCTGCCACCTGCGAAACTGGACACAACTGATGTCCCGGTATACCATACATCACCACCAAGTGTCCCCGACCCAACTGATACGTTTTGGACCGACGCAACTTACACTCCACCCGATCCTCCGTAATCACCACATCCCCGAACAAAAGACCTCCTGACACATGCTTCCCAGGACTAACCAATTAGATAATGCGAAACGCCCCAAAAAACGCCAGAACAAATGCAACCTTAAACAATTTCTGTTCATACCGGGAGGAACACACCTCCCCCAAACTGCGCACCAACTGTTCCAGGAATTGAAATGAAATTGGCCTCCTGGTGTCCCGGGCCCTCGCCCCCTTCTTAAAACCCTTCATGGTCTGCTGGACCAAAAAATCCTTCGTGGCATATTTCACCCCTTGCAACTTGAACCAAAATGCTAAAGCGGCCAACCTGTGTCCCATCGCTGACACTGACCGGCCTACTGCGAAATCTCCGCTCACAAACGACAACACCCCAAAAACCCTTCCTTCGTAGCCCGGTCCCAAAAATCTGCCTCGCTCTAATTCCTCCCACTCCTTCCACACCGACTGATATCGGCACCAAGTAGCCTTGGTCACCGATCTCCTGATCCCTTCATAGGCTAACTGATACCAGATCCCACAACCAATCTGGACACTGTTCTCCCTCCTTGTCTGCTCCTGGCACCAGGCTCCGGAACCAGCAAAACTGAAAACGGGACAACGCATCAGCTACCTCATTTTCCACTCCCGGCACATGCTTCGCCACCACGCAAATGTTAAAGTCTAAACAACGCAGCACTAGATGTCGCAGCAACTCCACTACTGGTGTTGATTTTGCTGAAAGAGTATTGATGGAATGGACCACCGCCATATTATTACAATGCAAGCAAGCCTTCTTGCCTTTGTGGAGCCCACTGGTACGGGGTACTCGGTACCGGACCGGGTTGCTGCTGGGGATGTCACAGAGGTCCTGGTCTGGACCGTGTCCCGGGTTCTCACAAGTAAAAGGGAATATTTACAAGGGATAGAGTTTGTCGTGACGCCACCCACGGTTTGTGGTCAATGGTGGGACCACTGCTGCAGCGCTTCTCTACCAGGAGGATGGATGGGCTGCAGCCAGATGGATGAGCCCGCCGCGGGTCGGGCTGCTCCTGACAGGATAAAAGGTCATTTTAAACAGTTCATAGTACCTGGAATCAGACACGGACGCACAGGCAGGGTTCACCGGGTTTACTTGTCAGCTCTTTCAAGTCAAACAGCAGTTCTCAGTACAGTTCAATTCTTAACACAAGTTACAGTCACTTTGCTCCAGTTTTGCTAAACCCATTGCAGCCAGGCTGTCACTTTAAGACCCCTCACTCTTTCTAGTGTCCTTTCAGGCTGTTCTCTCTCCTTTAGGTGTTTCTCCGGGTTGTATGGCGGCAGCTCAGACCCCTGTGGGTCCTCGTGGTTGCTACTGTGCCTTTCATCCTTTGTTGTGGGAACTCCAACTTGGAATTGCGGCTCCCCGTCGGTGAATCTAGGGATACCGGGTGAATCTTCGGTCCCCTTCAGAGCTGACACTCTGCTGTATGCCTAGCCTGCAATAGCCCTCTCCCGCAAGGCACTATCAGGCTCCTTCTAACCTGTGTGACTCCAGCTTCAATAGGGAAGACTACTCCGCCTGTAGTTGGTCGGTGCTGCCAAGTTCCTCGGACCCAGTGCTGCTGGTCCGATCTCTGTCCTCACACTCCCCTGGGATGCTAGCTATGGACGAGCTTTCTCTCCATGGTTTCTCTGACTCTGTGGATTCTGCATCTCCGTGTAGCCCAATCCCACCAGGTCGTGTCTCTTTCTTTCTGTTCTTGTCTTTGTTTCTCAGCCTACTGCGGCCTACTAACTCCTTCCTCCTCTTCTTCCTCTATTTCTACCTTCTGTCACCAGACCTACATTCGTTCCCACCCACTGTCCTCTAAACCCACCACCCCTTTCCCACCTAGAGTTCCGGGCTCCGGGTTGGGTGCTGCCTCCTAGTGGTGTCTGGGATGTCTGTGAGGGTGTTTAGTGTATAAACTGTCTTTTCCTCCTGCCTGGCTGCAGTTCCCTGTGTGGCCACCCTGGTCGCAGGGGCACACATTCCCCCGGAGTTAAACCGACGTGTCCCGACGCTGTCCGGCATGGATCCCCCTGAAAAAGGCATTTTATTTTTAATAACATTAAGCATTTTTGTTTCTTCCATTTAAGGAGGCACGGATTCTTTTAACGTTGCATTAGTTAACTATATACATTAGTCCACGGGTGTATCTGCTTAGGAGGCCTGGATTCGCTACACCACCCCAGGCACTTGCTTTCCCTAACTTAGTGTGCATGGGAGTTAATCCAGTTCCTCCACCCTATTGGACACTCTACCGGGTTAAGTGCTAACATACATTTAAATATTCACATTATTCTTCAAAACATTACTTTTCCTGTAAAAGTATAAAAGTTCTCTTCAAAAATGCAAAACCGTCCAAAAAGTGCAAAATGTAGCATAAGTGCTTCAAATGCAGTTCAAAGCACCATTTTCAAGTTCAGTTTCAGTTCAAGTTCTATGCACAGCCTTGAAGTGCAATTTGGTCTTAAAAACAATGGGGAGCACACAGGGTGCTCAACTATATACAATCTAAAGTTTATACCAGCTCACTGTCCGTGGTATTAAATGTCTATTAAACATGTAAAAGACAAACGGGAAAAAGGCTAACATTCATTCAGGATTAGAATGGGGCCATCAAGGGTCACGTCACATTCACACTTACAGTTCTGGTTGCAGGATCCGGGTCTTCATTCCTGGTTTTTCTTCTCCATCTTCCATGGAAGTGTTTGCGGTCCTCGCCATCTAGGAAACAATTCCAAGTCTTGCAGGGCCTGTATTAGTGACTCACAGTGGGCGGGGTGCTCAGGTCTCAGGCACTGGCTGTCAGTCACAGTTGCGGTGCCTGAGGCTGCGGGCCCGGTGGTCAGTAAAAGGGGTTAAATAAAATAATAAAGAAGTAAAGTTATTAGTTTGTGACGCCACCTGTAGGGGTCCAGTGATGGCACCGGCGCTGCTTGGACCTCCGGGGTGATGGGCAGCAGCAGGATGGAACCGCTCCCTACAGGACGAGCGGGATCCCCGGAGTCGTGAGCTGCCGTAGAGGAATAGGGCAGCTCGGTTGTTTCTATAGAGCAAGATGATTAGTGGTGGTCCTGAAATAAAGCTCAGACACATTGCTCCTCTGAACGGGTGTTTACTTAGTTCTTCAATGGCAGACAGGTACAGTTAGGGCCAGAAATATTTGGACAGTGACACAAGTTTTGTTATTTTAGCTGTTTACAAAAACATGTTCAGAAATACAATTATATATATAATATGGACTGAAAGTGCACACTCCCAGCTGCAATATGAGAGTTTCCACATCCAAATCGGAGAAAGGGTTTAGGAATTATAGCTCTGTAATGCATAGCCTCCTCTTTTTCAAGGGACCAAAAGTAATTGGACAATGGACTCTAAGGGCTGCAATTAACTCTGAAGGCGTCTCCCTCGTTAACCTGTATTCAATGAAGTAGTTAAAAGGTCAGGGGTGGATTCCAGGTGTGTGGTTTTGCATTTGGAAGCTGTTGCTGTGACCAGACAACATACGGTCAAAGGAACTCTCAATTGAGGTGAAGTAGAACATCCTGAGGCTGAAAAAAAAGAAAAAATCCATCAGAGAGATAGCAGACATGCTTGGAGTAGCAAAATCAACAGTTGGGTACATTCTGAGAAAAAAGGAATTGACTGGTGAGCTTGGGAACTCTAAAAGGCCTGGGCGTCCACGGATGACAACAGTGGTGGATGATCGCCGCATACTTTATTTGGTGAAGAAGAACCCGTTCACAACATCAACTGAAGTCCAGAACACTCTCAGTGAAGTAGGTGTATCTGTCTCTAAGTCAACAGTAAAGAGAAGACTCCATGACAGTAAATACAAAGGGTTCACATCTAGATGCAAACCATTCATCAATTCCAAAAATAGACAGGCCAGAGTTAAATTTGCTGAAAAACACCTCAAGAAGCCAGCTCAGTTCTGGAAAAGTATTCTATGGACAGATGAGACAAAGATCAACCTGTACCAGAATGATGGGAAGAAAAAAGATTGGAGAAGAAAGGGAACGGCACATGATCCAAGGCACACCACATCCTCTGTAAAACATGGTGGAGGCAACGTGATGGCATGGGCATGCATGGCTTTCAATGGCACTGGGTCACTTGTGTTTATTGATAACATAACAGCAGACAAGAGTAGCCGGATGAATTCTGAAGTGTACCGGGATATGCTTTCAGCCCAGATTCAGCCAAATGCTGCAAAGTTGATTGGACGGTGCTTCATAGTACAGATGGACAATGACCCCAAGCATACAGCCAAAGCTACCCAGTTCATGAATGCAAAAAAGTGGAACATTCTGCAATGGCCAAGTCAATCACCAGATCTTAACCCAATTGAGCATGCATTTCACTTGCTGAAATCCAGACTTAAGATGGAAAGACCCACAAACAAGCAAGACCTGAAGGCTGCGGCTGTAAAGGCCTGGCAAAGCATTAAGAAGGAGGAAACCCAGCGTTTGGTGATGTCCATGGGTTCCAGACTTAAGGCAGTGATTGCCTCCAAAGGATTCGCAACAAAATATTGAAAATAAAAATATTTTGTTTGGGTTATGTTTATTTGTCCAATTACTTTTGACCTCCTAAAATGTGGAGTGTTTGTAAAGAAATGTGTACAATTCCTACATTTTCTATCAGATATTTTTGTTCAACCCTTCAAATTAAACGTTACAATCTGCACTTGAATTCTGTTGTAGAGGTTTCATTTCAAATCCAATGTGGTGGCATGCAGAGCCCAACTCGCGAAAATTGTGTCACTGTCCAAATATTTCTGGCCCTAATTGTATAACGGTTCTCAATGCCATGTAACGGACCGGGTGGTCCCTGTGGTGATTAGTGTCCCTCTGAGGCTCCACGGAGTGTCCTTCTCTATCCTAACTGTCCCTCTCTCATCGCAGCTTTAGTATACCTTGCCAAGGTACTGAGGATCTTCTATTGGGTCCGGAGCCTTGGCCCTGACTCTCGTTAGGTCCCTGACCCTCAATGGTGGGTACCCCCTGGTACAGCTGCGGTGATGGTAAATTGTGAATTGGGCTCCTTTAAAGCTTTCAATCACTCCGGGTTCTGTGGTGCAGAGTTAAAGCGTCTGTACCACCTCGGAGCCGGTACTTCGGGTTGTGGACTGGGCTCGGGTACTGTCTTACCCGTTCTCTCTCTCTTGGCCCCTTTCTCTTCTGGGTCACCAGTGCTCGGTGCCCTCCCTGTTAGCTGTCTCAGTGCTCCTCTTCAATGCCTTCCACTCTTCTTCATCTGCTACATTCACTTTGCCTCTCTCCGTGCTGCACAGCCTGTGCAGCTCCCTTCTGGCTTCTCTGCACTCACTTCCTGATCTCACTCCTTACTGCCTTCCCACTCACTATATCACCTAGCTCTCCTCTCACCGAGACCTGTTACCCTAGCAACGGGTATCTGATTGGTCCCCTATTGCTAGGTGTGTGTGTGTTGGAGCCTCAGGATTATCCTATTCACCACTGAGACGGAGAATACAACACCTTCAGTCAGGGGTGTAGTACCCTCCTGTGACTCACTCTTAGTGGGGCTCCACATTAGCAAGTAGCTTTCCGGAGTTTGCGTAGCTATATCTGCTGTAGAATTGGGTGTAACAGTCTCTGTTGGGTCTGTAGAACCCGTGTTTTCTGTTGGATCCGTGTGAACTGTGGGATCTGGATCAAGTTCAGGATCCTCTAAGGCTGGGAGTTCATTTTCTTCTTGCATCCTCAAGCACAGTCTCTTTACTTTCACCCCATAGGGACCTCTCTCTCCTTGAATGACATTATAAGAGACCCATTCATCAATAGTCACTTTCCTGTCCAGGTGGTCTCCAGGCAAATATCCCTCTATGTCTTGTCGATTTATGAAAATGTCTCTTGGTGCGCCGGGTTCACGTGCAAAGGAAAATCCCTTATCCTCAATGATTTTCCCGAACTGTCCCTGTGTCGTGGGGATCTTTGCACACTTGTGTCTCGTCGTGCTCCGGCTTTGGCTTCTTTTGTACGGGCAATGACAATCTGCTTGTGCACTTGCCTCTTAATCTCTTCTTTCTCCCATTTGCGCACACAACGTCTTATGTACTCTTCCCGGGTTAAAATTTCTGCTGGTCCTACAGCACTGCCAGAGTCTCCTAGAAAGCCCATTAAGTCATCACAGTTATCATCCTTCTCCCACCAGTAGCGGAGCTGTTCTCCTCGCACCTCTGATGTCGTTGGCGCGGGAATCAGGGGTTCCGGTAAGGCTCCGAGTGGGTCTGTCTCTCTTAAGGCAGGGCACGGTGCAGCTTCGGGTACAGAAAGGTCGATTAAAGTCGTGGTGCGACAGGTTGATTCACTTTCGCAGCGATGACTGGTGGCGCCAACCCAGCCGGGTTGCGCAGACAAGGCCTTCTGATTATGGCTTATATCTATTCGAATCCGGGTTCTCTGCTTCGATTGGGCCTGGGTCTAGGGATGGGCGAATCTACTCGCTAGGACTCGTTACTCGGCGAGTAGTAAGGGACTCGCAGGACTCGGTACTCTGCGAGTTTCCCAGTGATTACTCGCACGAGTCCAATGCAAATCAATATCAATCCTAGTTTTGTCAGAAACGCTGACAAAACTAGGATTGCCATTGTTTGCATTAGACTCTTGCGAGTAATCACTGGCTACTGTGCCAGTGATAGCAGGGAAACTCGCAAAGTAACTGCTGTTTCTTTGCGAGCCGAGTCCAGCTGTCTTCTCTGTGCAGCTCCAGGGTCCTAGAGCCCGCCTTCTGCCTGATGTAGCAGTGCTGAGATTGTTCTCAGTCTGCTCATTCCCTGTGCATAGACATCTATATTTATGCACAGGGGATGTAGCAGAGAGGACATCGCGTTTTGGACTGCGTCGGACGGAAGAGGATTTTTTTCATTAAAGATGGAGTCCCTAATGGCTTTTTTTTTTATTTCAAATAAAAAATTTTCTCTGTGTTGTGTTTTTTTAACCCTTTATTGGAGATTCTTAGTGGCTGGGTCAAACGTGGCCTGACATTAAGAATCTCGGGCTTAATACCAGCTTGTATAACAAAGCTGGTATTAACCCCTTTATTACCCAGCGTGCCACCGCCACCAGGGCTGCTGGAAGAGCGGGGTTCAGCGCCAGAGGATGGCGCTTCAATGAACGCGCCATCTTCTGGGGCGCCTGCGGGCTGCAATTTGCAGCGGGGGGTGCCCAGAAAGCTTGGGCATCCCTGCGCTGCAGATTCCAGCCCCCAGCTGCTTAGCTGTACCTGGCTAGACATAGAAATTGCGCTGAGCCCCACGCATTTTTTTTTTTATTATTTAATGAATTTCAGAGTCAGAGGCTCAGAGTCAGAGTCTCGGAGTCGGAGTCTCCTCAGAGTCGGAGTCTCAGAGTCGGAGTCTCAGAGTCGGAGTCGCCTCGGAGTCGCTCAGAGTCGGAGTCGCCTCGGAGTCGGAGTCAGTCTCGGAGTCGAGTCGGAGTCGTCTCGGAGTCGAGTCGGAGTCGGAGTCGTCGTCGTCTCGGAGTCGTCTCGGAGTCGGAGTCGTCTCGGAGTCGAGTCGGAGTCGTCTCGGAGTCGGAGTCGTCGTCGTCTCGGAGTCGTCTGAGTCGGAGTCGAGTCGGAGTCGTCTCGGAGTCGTCTGAGTCGTCTCGGAGTCGTCTCGGAGTCGGAGTCGTCATCGTCTCGGAGTCGTCTCGGAGTCGTCTCGGAGTCGTCTCGGAGTCGAGTCGTGTCGGAGTCGTCTCGGAGTCGAGTCGGAGTCGTCTCGGAGTCGGAGTCGTCTCGGAGTCGGAGTCGTCTCGGAGTTGGAGTCGTCTCGGAGTCGGAGTCGTCTCGGAGTCGTCTTGGAGTCGGAGTCATCTCGGAGTCGGAGTCGTCTCGGAGTCGGAGTCGTCTCGGAGTCGGAGTCGTCTCGGAGTCGGAGTCGTCTCGGAGTCGTCTCGGAGTTGAGTCGGAGTCGGAGTCGTCTCGGAGTCGGAGTCGTCTCGGAGTCGGAGTCAAAAAAATGCGTGGGGCTCCGCGCAATTTCTATGTCTAGCCAGGTACAGCTAAGCAGCTGGGGGCTGGAATCCGCAGCGCAGGGATGCCCAAGCTTTCTGGGCACCCCCCGCTGCAAATTGCAGCCCGCAGCCGCCCCAGAAGATGGCGCGTTCATTGAAGCGCCATCCTCTGGCGCTGAACCCCGCTCTTCCAGCGGCCCTGGTGGCGGTGGCACGCTGGGTAATAGAGGTTAGGGCCAGCTTTGTATTATCAGCTGGCCCTAAGCCCGAAATTTATGGCGGTCACGCCAATATTAGACATGACCGCCATGAATTTCTATTAAATTGTTTTAAAAAAAACACAACACAGAGAAATGTTTTTATTAGAAATAAAAAAAAAAGCCATTAGGGACTCCATCTTTAATTAAAAAAATCCTCTTCCGTCCGACGCAGTCCAAAACGCGATGTCCTCTCTGCTACATCCCCTGGGTATAGATATAGATGTCTATGTACAGGGAATGAGCAGACTGAGAACAATCTCAGCACTGCTACATCATCTCTGTGCACAGACATTCATGTCTGTACACAGGGAATGAGCAGACTGAGAACAATCTCAGCACTGCTACATCAGGCAGCAGGCGGGCTCTAGGACCCTGGAGCTGCACAGAGCAGACAGGACTCTTCTCTTATCTGTGCGAGTTTCCCAGCGATTACTTACAAAGTAAACGAGTCCAATGCAAATAAATGACAAAACTAGGATTGCTTCAGGCTGAAGCTTGGAGACACATCTGCGATTTGTAAATCTCACACTACTCGCTATTACTCGCTTCCCCATTCATTAACATTGGACTCGCTAGACTCGCAACGAGTAGCGAGTCCTGTGCTCGGACTCGCTAGAGTCAAGCGATTCCGAGTAATTTAGGATTCGCCCATCACTACCTGGGTCATCTGTAAGGGCAGCAGTCGCAGCACACCCTCCGGGTGTCTCGGATCTCCAGACATTGTTCTCCGCCTTCCGCCATGCCACCTCGGTCACTAGAGTTCTTTCCCTGGCCGGGTTCATCCACTGCGTTCCGTGGGTCCTCTGGGATCACTGTAGATCTTCTGACTGCAGTGCTCTGTGGAGCCCACTAGGACGGGGTACTCGGTACCGGACCGGGTTGCTGCTGGGGATGTCACGGAGGGCCTGATCCAGACCATGTCCTGGGTTCCGCAAGTAAAAGGGAATATATACAGGGGATAGTTTGTCGTGATGCCACCCACGGGTTGTGGTCAGGGTGACCACCGCTGCTGCAGAACCTCTGGGTTGATGTTAGGCAGCTTTAGATGGAACGGCTCTCCATAGGTAGAGTCTGGTTCCCCGGGGCAGTGGTAATTAAAGTCTATAATGGATGTTAAAGATGTTGAAGGAAAGGAATGATAGTGGAGATGGGGCTGCGTGTGGGAGTAATCAGGACTTGAGTACAAGGATCACACACTCATGTTTCTGACGTTTTCTAAAGCTTTACTGTAGATGTTCTTTACAGAGAATTGTCCACGGAGTCTGTACTGGGGCCGGGTTGCTCTCACCCTGTCCGGGTCCTCAGCTTCCTCCTGCTGCGCTGTGTGTAGCCCTGCTGCTGATTTTAGTTGAGCTGGTGGCACTGTCTCTCCTCACGGGTACCTCCTTGGCTAGGCAACTTGAGTCTTCCTTGTGCTTCTGACCCCGCCGTGTTGCTTCGCTCAGGTACAGTGTCAATCTACAACCTCCACTCTCCCGGTATTTACTGTGCTGTGTGTGTCAGTCACAGTTTCGGATCTGGTATCCGACCTGTGCGCTTCTCCAGGGCGAGTGGTGCTGTCACTCAGTCTCCCAGATGTGTTCCTCTGTCTTCTGTACTCCTTCCCTTAGACCCTGGCTAGGCCTGGAATCCAAGAGCAGACTGTAGAGAAGCCTGACGCAGCCCCTTTACACTACAGTCTCACTCTCAGTTTTCCCAGGAACTGGACTCTTCACAGTACTGCTACGTACTGAACTCCCTACTCCCTCTTGACCTGGAGTATATAAGGGAGCTGGTTTAGCTCCCCCTCCTGGCCCAGAGGTGCTAGTGTAGTGTCAGTGTTGTGTGGGGAGGGAACCCGTGTGATGTTACTGTGGCACGTTAACCCTTGGGGTACCACACAACCATACAGTGCTAACCACTGAGCCACCATACAGTGCCAACCACTGAGCAACGATACAGTGCTAACCACTGAACCACCATATAGTGCTAACCACTGAGCCACCATAGAGTGCTAACCACTGAGCCACCATACAGTGCTAACCACTGAGCCATCATACAGTGCTAACCACTGAGCCACCATACAGTGCCAACCACTGAACCACCATACAGTACTAACCAATGAGCCACCAAACAGTGCCAACCACTGAGCAATCATAAAGTGCTAAACACTGAGCCACCATACAGTGCCAACCACTGAGCCACCATACAGTGCTAACCACTGAGCCACCATACAGTGCTAACCACTGAGCCACCATAAAGTGCTAACCACTGAGCCACCATACAGTGCTAACCACTGAGCCACCATACAGTGCTAACCACTGAGCCAACATACAGTGCCAACCACTGAGCAACCATAGAGTGCTAACCACTGAGCCACCATACAGTGCCAACCACTGAGCCACCATACAGTGCTAACCACTGAACCACCATACAGTGCTAACCACTGAGCCACCATACAGTGCTAACCACTGAGCCACCATACAGTGCTGACCACTGAGCCTCCATACAATGCTAACCACTGAGCCACCATACAGTGCTAACCACTGAGCCACCATACAGTGCTAACCACTGAGCCACCGTACAGTGCTAACCACTGAGCAACCATAGAGTGCTAACCACTGAGCCACCATACAGTGCTAACTACTGAGCCACTGTACAGTGCTAACCACTGAGCAACCATAGAGTGCTAACCACTGAGCCACCATACAGTGCTAACCACGGAGCCACCGTACAGTGCTAACCACTGAGCAACCATAGAGTGCTAACCACTGAGCCACCATACAGTGCTAACCACGGAGCCACCATACAGTGCTGACCACTGAGCCTCCATACAATGCTAACCACTGAGCCACCATACAGTGCTAACCACTGAGCCACCATACAGTGCTAACCACTGAGCCACCGTACAGTGCTAACCACTGAGCAACCATAGAGTGCTAACCACTGAGCCACCATACAGTGCTAACTACTGAGCCACCGTACAGTGCTAACCACTGAGCAACCATAGAGTGCTAACCACTGAGCCACCATACAGTGCTAACCACGGAGCCACCGTACAGTGCTAACCACTGAGCAACCATAGAGTGCTAACCACTGAGCCACCATACAGTGCTAACCACGGAGCCACCATACAGTGCTAACCACTGAGCAACCACACTCAGCCAGCCGCGGCGACCAATCAGTGGCGCGGGATTCATATCCCCCGCCAAGCCACCCTCCGCTTCGATGATTTGTTGCCGCACTCAGTGGCAACCAATCAGCGCTCCTGGCGCCTGTTTTAGAACATTCTTCGCTGATTGGTCACCGCCAGCCGCAGCGACCAATCAGCGAAGTGGCCCGCGGGATGACTGGCTAGCGCCTGTTATCTCTTGGCTATGTTGCCGCTGACCTCTGTGCGGCAGGAGATGACCTGCGGCTACCCAACGGTAGTGGTGGCGTGCGTGGTTCAAATCCTTCGCCAATTCGCGGCCAGACTGCACCTGTTGCTGATTGGTCGCCGCACTCAGCAGTGACCAATCAGTGAAGCAGGATTTCTGTTAAGGGTACCTTTACACGCCACCACTGAAAGGTAGCAACTGCCGGGCACTGGGGGTAATTATGCCTGTTGCCATGAAATTGCTACGAAATACGGCGTGTACATAGGGCAGTTCCTCCCGGTGTCCTGCAGTTGCTTCGAATACCTGTTGCTGAGCCATGCTCAAAAACAGAAAGGCACAATTGCCATGGTAGTGGTGTCTAAACGGGGCACAGGCATGGATGTTGCGTCGCCTAGTGAACTCCCAGGGGCGTGCCACAGCATCATGGATGCCACGCCCCATCAGCGATCATTGGTGGGGGCTACTGTGTGAAGGGACAGCCAATGGAAACAGGGCGCCATATTTAAAGAACTGTCCATTCACACTACACATTTGCAATGGCGTCATGTAATAGCTAGCCTTCCTGCGCAGGCTGCCCAATCATGACGCTATTGCGTTGTCCAATCAATGCTTGTGTATCACGTAATACACAACTCTGTCATGCCTATGTACTTACGGCGCAAAATATGTACGCCCATATTCCTTTGTGGTAGTGGTGTGTGAAGCAGGGCAGTTATCCGCAGGATCTGTCGGCACTTCCAGGGAACACCTTGAGTGGAGCACGCAATGGCGGCGTGTACATGCGGCATCAGGCTGACTTCACATTAGCGTTCCCCTCCGCAGCGTTCTGTGATGTTGTGTCCCTGGTGCGGGCGGGAGTGTGTGAACCGCCTGCGCACAGATCACATGTGGGAGTGAATGGGTGCGCACGGTCCTGCGCTGTCAAGCGCAGCACCGTGCGCTCCCATTATAAAGATAGGAGGGGGCAGCCGCTGCGGTGCAATTGCGGATCCCCTCCACAGAACGCTGCGGAGGGGTCCGCAAATGTGAAGGCAGCCTCAGCGATCGGTATCCACCGTTAAAAACATGCGCGTGCAGTGGATACCTGTTGCTAGCCACAATGGCGGCATGTAAAGGTACCTTACAGAGAGACAGACAGACAGGATAAGGCGATTATATAGTAGGATCTGATGGAATCTGTAGAAAAAGGAGCTTGTGATCGGTGTATTAGAATGCAGCCATTGTTCTGGGGTAAAGGCTCACATTGTTTCTTTTTGATGTTGAATGAAAGGGAACCAGTCATGTTAATGTTGTAATGTATGTGATCTGCAGAAGGAGCTGATAACACGGATGTACTGGAGGAAGAGTGTCAGGAAAACCTGTATTTTACTCATTGCCATCCCTGGTGGTTGTATACATAGGAGTCCAGTGGGCGGTGCCATCACTGAGTCTTCCCAGTGTGACAGTGTACGCTGACAGCTGTCAGTCACTGACAGGACCGCCCACTGGACTCATCAAATACAAGTTACACTCAATGTTTTCTGCTCAGCTGCCCCTCCTCTGTACTGAGCTGCCTGCAGATAACACTGCATGGACAGCCTGACCGCTATCTGCTCAGGTTACATCTGTCTACAGCCGCCGTCATCTCATCTCATCCCTATACAGCGCTCCGAGGTTGCCATGTACGCAGAGTACGACCCAGCAGTGAGTATACTCCCCCCGCCCCCCGGCCGCACGTCACACACAGGCGTCGTCATCTCATCTCATCCCTATACATCTCTCCGAGGTTGCCATGTACGCAGAGTACGTCCCAGCAGTGAGTATACTCCCCCCCCCACCCCACGTCACACACAGGCGCCGTCATCTCATCTCATCCCTATACATCTCTCCGAGGTTGCCATGTACGCAGAGTACGTCCCAGCAGTATACTCACCCCCACCCCCCGGCCGCACGTCTCACACAGGCGCCGCCGCACGCCTCCGCTGCACATGAATGAAGCTGTCACCAAGCTCCACCCACCTCACTGCTGACAAATAGGACTGTAACAGCTTGCTGCTCGCTGATTGGATGACACTGCTGCGTACAGCCAATCATGAGCGGTCACTCCGTAGTCCCGCCTTCTCTCTGCAGACGTCGTGACGCGGTGACGCCTCCTGCCGGTCTTCCTGGTCGGAGAAAAGTTTAGCCGGGGAGATGGCGGCGGTGAAGGCGCTGCTGGCGGCGGTGGTGCTGCTCGCTCTGTGCGGGGGGCTGTCTGATGGCCAGAAGAAGAAAGAGGTGGGTGAGGCAGAGAGAGCACGGCTCCGGGGAGGGCAGCCATTACCGGTCTCCGAGACTACACAGAGCGCGGGGCCGGCACCTCGGGGTCACTGCGCCCAGTCTGAGAGTAGGACATGTGTGGTCTCCCTCCCTGGATCTTGGACAGTCTGTAGACCTGTCCTATCGGTCACCATTGTGTCGTGTGATTGGCTGCAGCGGTTGCCGATATGCCGTGTGATTGGCTGCAGCGGTCGCCGCTGTGGCGTGTGATTGGCTGCTGTGGTCACATGCTCATCCCACCCACAAATGCACTTATGTCTGCGGACACCGTGACCGCAGCATGTTAGGATGTTCGGAGACCCCCATATCAGCCAACCGCCTAGTGTGTGTGTGTGTGTGGAGCCCACTGGGACGGGGCACTCGGTGCCGGACCGGGGTGCTGCTGGGGGATGTCACGGGCCCGCACAATAAAATGGGGGTTATTTACAGGGGATTTGTCACTCGTGACGCCACCCACTATATGTGGCCAGTAATGGGGCCACCGCTGCTGCAGAACCTCCGGGGTTGATGGGATAGCAGCTTGGATGGAATAGTTCCAGTGGGTAGAACTGGGTTCCCCGGGGCAGTGGTGATAGTAGTTAAAGTCTGTGAGGATGGTTATTGATGCTGCAGGAGAGTAGGGGTAGCAGTAGAGATGATGAGAGTAGAGGTAATCGCAGTATATGAGGGCAAGTGGGCTTCAGTATAAGGATCACACACACTCACGGTTTCTGTTGTTTTCCAAGTCTTTACTTGCAGATGGTATAACACAGTATTGTCCACGGAGTCTGTACCGGGTTGCTCCCACCCTGACCGGGTCCTTGGCTTCCTACTTATGCGCTGTATGTGGCCCTGCTGCTGCTTGTAGCTGAACTGCTGGCCCTGTCTCTGCTCACGGGTACCAATATGCTGGGCAACTTGAGTCCTCTGTGTCACTGACCCCTCCGTGTTGCTTTGCTATGGTACAGTGAAGATGGTGGACCTTCACAATGCCGGTGTTTACTGTCCTGTCTGTCTCAGGCACAGCCTCGGATCCGGTATCCGTCTTGAGCGCCTCCCCGAGGTCAAGCTTTTGGGGTAACTCTTTATCCCGGGGATGTTCCTCTGTTCCTCTGTCTCCTCTCCTCAGACCTCTCAGGACCTCCACTGACACTTGACTCTGCTCCTGCTCTCAACTAAACTGCAAACTGAACTGTCACTCCTGCACTGAGGTAAACAACTTTAGCTCCTCCCACTAGTGCAGGTGCCACCTAAGCTCCTCCCACTTTCTAGTGTAGTGTTGTGTGGGGAGTAAATCTGTGTTGATGTTTCTGTGGCACATTAACCCTTGGGGTGCCACATGTGTCACCAGCCATGTTGCCCTTTCTTGCTGTTGTGGGTGATGGGCCGCCTGATGGGGCACACGCGGTCCCTGTCCGTCCTCACTGCACGCTCCTGCTTTCTTAAAGGGAACCTGTCCCCTCCAAATCACCCCCAACCCTATGAATAGGGTAAAGCAAAACCTGCGTATGCGCATGGTAAGGTCGCCGGTACACCTAAAGGGTGCACCAACGTCGCCATGACCGGATGTGACGCAAATAGCGTCACACCGGCTATTACGCCCATACAGCAGGGAGAGGAGCAGAAGGATTATTTATCACGCCCATCGGGGTGTGATAATAAGCGGCTCAGGTGGGGAACGCCCTGTGAGACTTATTCAAGGAGAAGAAGTCGCAGATCTGTAAGTGGATAAAGATCTTTTTGGCAATGTAAGGCCCCTTTCACATCAGCGGTTTTTGCCAATCGCAGCAGATGCGGTGAAAAAAATGCAGTTGTTATGCGTTAATCGTGGCAGATGCGTTTTTTTTCACTGCATCTGCCGCGATCGGCAAAAACCGCTGATGTGAAAGCAGCCTTACACCACTCATTTTTTACACAAAAGGACCGCTAGAAAGGATGTCTCAGGGTGCAGGGACAGGTATTCATAGCTTTGGAGGGGTCAGGTTCCCTTTAACTCTTCAATATTCTACCAGCAGTTACAGAAATCCACAGTGAGAGGGCAGCACTGACCAATTTCTCAACCCTGAACAAGTGCAGCACCTGGGCCATGAGCAGCTGCCAGGTGTCCGCTCCAGTAATGGCGGGCAGATTCATCCACTATTGCCATATGGCGGCTGCCCTCTATCCAGTGTGACCGGTGCTTGGCAGGGAGGCTACCAGTGGTGGTCGAGGTGTGTGTGCACGTGGCATGTGCTATACACCAGTGTATTATACAACAGTGCGACACATCACACCCATCCTGTCACTGATTTTCCTGCAGGGTTTATATACACTATATACAGTGCTATCTTGATTTACAAGAAACTTTATTTGTAGCATTTTGAAAGACGAGTTGGCATTTCTGAAAAATTGTAACCTGCTTAACGAGCAATGATTTAGAAGAGCATCTGGCCGGCCCTGTGCATGTGTGGTGCCGATTACATGTGCGTACTGTGCATGTGTGGTGCCGATTATATGTGCATACTGTGCAGATTACATGTACGTACTGTGCATGTGTGGTGCCGATTACATGTGCGTACTGTGCAGATTACATGTACGTACTGTGCATGTGTGGTGCCGATTACATGTGCGTACTGTGCATGTGTGGTGCCGATTACATGTGCATACTGTGCAGATTACATGTACGTACTGTGCATGTGTGGTGCCGATTACATGTGCGTACTGTGCAGATTACATGTACGTACTGTGCATGTGTGGTGCCGATTACATGTGCATACTGTGCAGATTACATGTGCCGATTACGTGTGTGTACGGTGCCGATTACGTGTGTGTACGGTGCCGATTACGTGTGTGTACGGTGCCGATTACGTGTGTGTACTGTGCAGAGTGCGATGCCGATTACATGTGTGATGCTGGTACAGTATTTGCTGCCTTCCTCTGTATTTACAGCATTCTGGCGCTGCTCTGAGCTCTTTCTGCTGCTGGTGGCTTCCCGTACTTGTACAGCAGCAGAGAGAGTTTAGAGTGCCGCTGTCCGTCTGTCGCTCTGAACTCTCTCGGCCGCTGTACAAGTACCGCTAATCAGCTGCTGGTTTGATTGTCTGGTGACTTCTTGTACATGTACAGTGGCTGAGAGAGCTCAGTGCAGCGCCCGGCAGCCTGGAATACAGTGGCGGATCGGTGAGTGTGTTTTAATGGGGATGACGGGGATATTAAGGGCTGAATGGGGATGTAATAATGTTAGTTTTATATGTATATGAATTCAGTAGATCTTTTTGGGTTGTGAAACGAATCATCTTTGTTTCAATGATTTCTTATGGAATATTTTCTTTGATGTACAAGGGATATGAATTACAAGCACATACTCCCAAACAGATTATGCTCTTGAATCAAGGTTCCACTGTGTATATTTTTCTCCTTTCTTTTATTGTTCAGGTGTGTGCACATGGCATTTTTTTTTTTTTATATAATTGTTACTTATGACTGTGCATGTGTTATGGATTAACATTTTATAATAATAGTAACAAGTTGCCTGCCCCTGACCAAATCCATATGGACCAAGTACTGGCGTGAAAAGTATGACACCAGACACACAGTCAGATATACACCCTTCCTTGGTCAGTTCCAAGCTCCAAGTGTAGTTTATTTCAACAAGCATTAGTTCTTCCTCGGTCAGCCCTACTCATATGTATTCATTGGCTAATGGATTGGATAATGGGCGGATCCATGAGGTCATCAGGGGGTGTGACCTTGTTCAGCTATCTTTAGATGATGTGTCTTCCTCTGGACTCCAGCTTATGTGATTGGTCAGTCTTCTCTGGACTCCAGCTTGCTCTCAGAGCATGGTGTGATGTGGCAGGAAATGGCAGCCATGTTTAAGTCACAACTTGTACAATGTAAAATATTAAACTCTATGGATCGTTTCTCCCATGCCCTTATGTCTTAAGATTAATTAAGTATTTGATCCTATGGTTCTCCTCAACACATGTCCCCTCTGAATTGTAAAGCGCTGCAGAATATGTTGGCGTTATACAAATGTTATTATTTAGAAGCTTGCACAATCTTTTAGATCTTGGTGGTGGTTTTCTTGGGACGGCTTGTGCTCTGTACTGTGAGGATTGGTAATGTCACCTCCTTTGTGCACTTCAGTTTCCAAACCCTGAAGTACCGTATATATACTCGTGTATAAGCCGACCCCCCTACTTTTGCCCCCAAAAACTGGGAAAACTTATTGACTCGCGTATAAGCCGAGGGTGGACTCCAGCACAGGTATACAACCCCCAGCAGTGAGGTATACAGCAGCCTCCCCAGTGGTATATACAGCAGCCGCCCCAGTGGTATATACAGCAGCAGCCCCAGTGGTATATACAGCAGCAGCCCCAGTGGTATATACAGCAGCAGCCCCAGAGGCATATGCAGCCCCAGAGGCATATGCAGCCCCAGAGGCATATGCAGCCCCAGAGGCATATGCAGCCCCAGAGGCATATGCAGCCCCAGAGGCATATGCAGCCCCAGAGGCATATGCAGCCCCAGAGGCATATGCAGCCCCAGAGGCATATGCAGCCCCAGAGGCATATGCAGCCCCAGAGGCATATGCAGCCCCAGAGGCAGCCCCAGAGGCAGCCCCATATGCAGCCCCATATGCAGCCCCATATGCAGCCCCAGAGGCAGCCCCATATGCAGCCCCATATGCAGCCCCATATGCAGCCCCATATGCAGCCCCATATGCAGCCCCATATGCAGCCCCAGGAGGTATATGCAGCCCCAGGAGGTATATGCAGCCCCATATGCAGCCCCATATGCAGCCCCATATGCAGCCCCATATGCAGCCCCATATGCAGCCCCAGGAGGTATATGCAGCCCCATATGCAGCCCCAGGAGGTATATGCAGCCCCATATGCAGCCCCAGGAGGTATATGCAGCCCCATATGCAGCCCCAGGAGGTATATGCAGCCCCATATGCAGCCCCAGGAGGTATATGCAGCCCATATGCAGCCCCAGGAGGTATATGCAGCCCCATATGCAGCCCCAGGAGGTATATGCAGCCCCATATGCAGCCCCAGGAGGTATATGCAGCCCCATATGCAGCCCCAGGAGGTATATGCAGCCCCATATGCAGCCCCAGGAGGTATATGCAGCCCCATATGCAGCCCCAGGAGGTATATGCAGCCCCATATGCAGCCCCAGGAGGTATATGCAGCCCCATATGCAGCCCCAGGAGGTATGTGCAGCCCCATATGCAGCCCCAGGAGGTATGTGCAGCCCCATATGCAGCCCCAGGAGGTATGTGCAGCCCCAGAGGTATGTGCAGCCCCAGAGGTATGTGCAGCCCCAGAGGTATGTGCAGCCCCAGAGGTATATACAGCTCCATATGCAGCCCCAGGAGGTATATATGCAGCCCCAGAGGTATATGCAGCCCCATATGCAGCCCCAGAGGTATATGCAGCCCCAGAGGTATATGCAGCCCCATATGCAGCCCCAGAGGTATATACAGCCCCATATGCAGCCCCAGGAGGTATATGCAGCCCCAGAAGTATATACAGCCCCATATGCAGCCCCAGGAGGTATATGCAGCCCCAGAAGTATATACAGCCCCATATGCAGCCCCAGGAGGTATATGCAGCCCCAGGAGGTATATGCAGCCCCCCCCATCTATATACAGGCCCCACCCCGCCGCAATCCTGTAAAGGAAGAGATTAGTATACTTATCCCTCCGCTGTCCCGCCACCATCATTCTCCTCCATCTTCATCCAGCGTCTTCCGTCTTCTTTCAGCGTCCTCCTCTGTCGCGCCGGCAATGACGTCATTGCCTGCGACCATCGGAGGAACCCGGAAGAAGACTGAAGACGCTGGATGAAGACGGAGGAGCGTGATGGCGGCGGCGTCGGGACAGCGGAGGGATAAGTATACTAATCTCTTCCTTTACAGGATTGCGGCAGGGGGGGGCCTGTATATAGATCGGGGCACTGTATACTGTATACATTGTACAGTACATTGTATACAGTATACAGTGACTCGCGTATAAGCCGAGGGGGTAACTTTTCAGCCCAATTTTTGGGCTGAAAAACTCAGCTTATACGCGAGTATATACGGTACTTTATTAGCAGTGTTGCGACCATCACTGCCATCCCGCACATTGCCTGTGTTATAGGGCACATTTGCAGCACTTTTCACCTCAGATTTCAGGAAGATTCCACCTGAAGAGGCTGCCATGTGCTCTGCTCCTCTGCTGCTCCCCTGGCTGGTTGCTGAGGGACTGCTGCCTGGCCCTCCAGATCCCTGTTGGGGGGTAATGAGGGCCATGGCATCCCCGGTCACTGGCCTCTTTGAGGGGAGCCTGCCAGCTGCTTTCCGTGCACTGGCCGCGGTCGACCGGAAATGACGTGCGTAGGCGGGACTTCCGGTCACACGCTACTCCGGCGGGAGAGTGGCGCTTCCGGACCTGGTGGCGGGAGGGCATGTCGCTTGCTGACCTGCCCAGGACCCGGCGCGGCAGGTGGGGAATTCCCATTATGTCCTGTTAGGTGGCTGTACTGATGGTCCCTTATCCTATGTGTTCTTTTCCGTATCTAAATCACTCTCGGTTCCTATTTTACCATGGGTGACGGGAGGAATGGGAAGTATCAGGCAATATATGACTCCAAAGACGGCCAAAAGAAAAATAGGAGGGAAAAAGAGGGGGCAAACGAGCAAAGTCTAAAAAACAAGAAATTGAGACCCCAATAAATGTAACTAGTGGGGAGGGCCCCTCTGGATTGGAGGAATGAAGTGTAAAGTTTTTCAATGTTTTTAATATCTCCAATCATAATTTATCTGAAGATGAATTATCTGTTCTTCGTAGAGGACTTTCGTTTTGTCCTTCAAATAGTAGTGAACTTAACCTTTTTCTTCACCTGCAGAAGTTCGTTCGTAAGCTTACCCTTAAAAGGCATGTTGAGCTAAATCTGCGTATTCCTGATTGTCAAAAGAAATTTATTATGGAAGGGATGGCCTTTGTATTAAGAAATATTTTTTTTTTTTTTTTTACTTTTACTGACATAGTACCAGCAAATTAAGGGAACAGCAATGGGGTCAAGAGTTGCCCCGACATATGCAAATTTATTCATGGCAGTCTTTGAGACTTGGGTTATTTTTAATGGTAATTATTTTAAGGATGTGGTTTTATACAAACATTTTATAGATTATTTATTATCTTTAACAATGAGCATTCAAATTTGGATGGCTTTATAGAAACTATAACCAATAACAATTGGGGCATAAAATTGACTTCAGAAATTCTGAGTCCATTATTTTTTTGGATCTAAAGATTGAACATGTAGGGGAAAATATCACTAACACCTATTTTACACCGGAGGACGCCAACAGCTATGTGCATCTTTTTTTTTTTTTAGCAATCATTACGATAAATGGTTGAGAAACATCCCCATCAACCAGTATAAACGCATAAAAATAAATTATACATTGACTACGGATTTTAAAGCACAGAGTAATGTCTTGAGAGAGCGATTTTTGGAACGGCGTTACTCAAAAAAAACTAATACAAAGAGCTTATAATGATATTAAAGGGAACCTGACCCCTAAAAATTAGCCCCCAGTCTCCTAAGACCATTCTTAGACATTTCTAGCCATCCCCTTGTGCTAAAAGTGTATTTTGTAGAGTTCATAAAAGTGACTTTATTACCTGCACCCACTGTGGCTTCTCAGATTTTGAGAAGCTGCAAAAGAGCTAGGAATTTTCAATCCTTTGCTGATAAATCAAAAACCTTTCCTATTGCACATAGATTAGACTGTACATCTAATTTTGTCATTATTTAATTGACTGTCTATGTGGGAAGCAATATGTGGGCCGGACCACACATCCTCTGCATCTGAGATTAAAGACAACCTGTCAGGTGGTTTATGCCCCTCCAGCTATCAGTGTCTGTAGCTGCAGCTTTTTAATACTATTCTAATCATCCCTGTCTGAGCTCATAGTGTAATGTGAAAGGTGAAAAAAACATTTATACACTTACATTTCAGTCCCCACCTTGGAGGAGGGAGACTGTCTGGCAGGATAATAGTTAACTCACTTTTAACTTGGATAGCTAAAGGGCCTGTGTGATGTAACGATCATGTGACCATAGTGGGTGGAGCTAAGCCAGCAAACGTATTATGTTCTATGAGAACTTGGCTCCGCCTATTGTAGTCACATGGTTGTGACATCACATCAGGTCTCCCAACATGTTCTAGCACAAGGCTGAAATGTTAACTATTAACCTGCCAAACAGTCCCCGTCCTCCAAGCTGCAGACTGACTGCCTCATTACATAAGGAAATATAAGAGTATAAATGCTTTTTTTTCACCTTTTACATTACACTATGAGCTCAGACAGGATGATTAGAATAGTATTATAAAGCTGCAGCTACAGACAGTGATAGCTGGAGGGGCATAAACCACCTGACAGGTTCCCTTTAAATTCTCATCGACACTATTAAAATTGGCTATTCAAAACATGGGTTATCCAAACATTGTTCACAAAGTCATGGGAACAATGTTATCCTTAAAATGACACCAATAGATTATGTATCTGCCAATAGATTGTCACCTCTCAGTAAGTTGGAGCTTTTTTGGATATACAAGCTTGATACCCTCTGTTCAATAGGACTTAATGAGGTATTCGACTTGTTTTAATTATTTAATCATTTTTCATCTGAGGGATCCCCTTTTTGTTCATGAACCATGACTTATGGGAGTATTATGTATGCTATAATTCATGTTATTTGAGATCAAGCTACTAATAACAATTGTAATTTTCATCTTGCCGGTTGTCAGTGTTGTTCACCTGTTGATGTATAATCAGGAGAGATGGGGTGTTGAACCTCTCGGTTGGTCTCCCGGTGAGACCTGATGACATGGTGATAGTAATCGCGGACAATTTTTTGTACAGTGTCTAGACCTTATTTAGTGTAGGGGCAGCGCATAGTACTAGCAGGTGTGTGGCAGAGTGGTATGTTATGGGACCTATGAGGTGAGACAATGGGGCAGAGGGAGTTTGAACCCAGGTAGATTCTATCCATGCAGATAACATTTTTTAAAGTGGTTTAGACCTGATATCAGTTTTTTAATTAGTGTAAAGGCAGCATTGAGTGTAAGTAGGCGGGTGGCCGAGTGGTGAGATATGGGACCTACAATGCTAGATCCTGTGTTTGAGGGAGTTCGAACCCTGGCAGATCCTTTAAAATTTTATGAATTTAAAGTTTTGTATGTAACTTTTTATGTGTGTGATCATGTTTATGTACATTTTTTATATTTTATGGTGAAGGTTTTAAGAGTTTGATTTTATATAACGATCTCAGATTATCAAAATTCAGTAATAGGGGGCGGTTTCACCAGAACTGATGCTCTGGTGCACAATATGTGAGGTCATTATGGTGTTTATATATAAATGATATCTGATGTAGCACTGTAAATAATGCCCTGAGGAAGTGGCCAACTGGCTGCGTCGGCTTGTCATTGGTGTATGTGTGTGGCGAATAAAGAATTAATCGTATCAGTCTCCTGTGGTCAGCGCGAAGGATATTTCTGATACTCTCTAAACCTAATGACATTTTTTCCCTACGGGATCTGCAGCGACCAGGCCTGTAAGGTGGTTGTGACTGTTCACAACCTGAAAAGGGGAGTGGACCCCTGCGGTAATTTCCCTTGGTGTTCCACATTTACCGCTCTATTGTGCGCTCCTCCGCCTTTTGTATGTTTTACTTTCTAGGATCAGGCTGCCCCTAAGAAGGCTCCTAAATGCCTGGGGTGTGTCTGTGTGTCTGTGTAAGCTGCCTACGGGGTGGGACAAGAAGTTATGCCAGTCCTGCACGGACAAGATTGTTAGAGCTGAACACCTGAGTCTGGTGGACGAATTGAGGTCCATGGTGAAGCAGGAAATCCAGGCATCCCGGCCTCCCTTTCACTTGTGGCTCCTATTGCGGGGCCCCACTCCCCTAAGACAAGGAAGGTTCAGACTCCAGCTGCACCTTCGGGCTCAGAGGACCCGGGTTCGGACTCTGATGTGCTTGAAGACGCCTCATCTGCTAAACAGGCGGATCTTCGCAAGTTTCTATTCTCCTCAGATGATATTGGGGAGCTTTTTGGAGTTGTTCGGAGCACCATGGGGCTGGAGGAGGAACAGATCCTCTCCTCAGTCCAGGATGAAAAGATTGCTGGACTTCAAACTACTAAGCAACAGGGCTTTACGGTTCATTCCACTACCACTAGGTCGAACAAATTCTTGCCACAAGTGTTCCAGCTACCGGCAGATCAGGCACAACTGCCAGATCTGTCATGAATGCTGAGAAACACTGATGTGAAAGCAGCCTTAGGCTGGCTTCACACCACTGTGCAGTCCGGTCCGTGCCTGTCCGGTGTAAATCAGACAGCTACTATGGGGCCGGATGGAGCTGGATGGCAGCTCTCTGCTATCCGGTTTCCATCTCTGAGAATTCGGATTATTCTCACGGGACACAAATGTTGCTTGCAACGTTCTTGTGTTCGGGAAGAAAAAATCTCTCCAAAAACCCGTATCCCGGATTCTCCCGGATCCGGGGCAATCCAGGGCTCCCTAACATGGGAGCCTATGGGGCTGGATTGCCCCGGTCCGGAGGGTCCGGGAACCTGACACCGGCAGCTGCACGCCGCTGTTGTTTCAGGACCGGGGCTAGCTCCCTGCGAGCTGCGGTCCTGATTCATTAGCAGCTGCAGCCCTCCGATTCTGTGTGCTGATCCGGTCATGTCGGGGTCATGCCTGACAGGACCGGAGTGCGCCGTAGTGTGAAGCCAGCCTTACAAAGTGCAAAGTGCTTGTTGAATTAGGATAGGTTTCAGGTTTTGTTAAAGCTACAGACTGATTGAGAATTTAGATCTGTTCAATTGAAAAAGCCTGTGCTAGGCTCCTTCCTGACGATGGATGAGAGAAGGATTTGTCTCCGAAATAGTGTGGTGATCAAAGACTACGGGAGCAGGCAGGCTTTGAGCTGTAAGGCTGCATTCACACTGGCATGTTTTCAAATCCGTGTTCATCCGTTTTGAAGCTGATGGCCATGGAGCCATTATGGCCTCCCATGTTATCCTATGGGCACGGATTGGTGCTAAAGTGGCCATCCTTGTGTCTCCGTTTTGTCATGGATCCGGTGGTGTGCACAATTTTCATGTACCCAGACATGGAATCTGTTCTGTTTTTGGGCTTCATCGAAAATCGCGGCCTCCAACAAACGGACACGGGTCCATATCTGTCCGTATGAAATTAACATGGAGCTTTATGGAGGATGGATCCATGAAAGGATCAGTTTTGCTGTACTGAGCATGCTTAGGGGTGGGAGGAGCTGTACCTTCTATCTCTGGTGACTAAGCATGGATCCGTTAAAAAAACAAAAAAAAACTTTTCGTTGACACCCTTTGGCATCCTTTTGCACAGATCCGTGCTGGTTCGGGACTATACATGAATTTCATGTAACCACACTGAGCTTAAAGTAGCCAGTGTGAAAGCAGCCTAAGCAGGAGACACAGCACCTGTCACGCTTCCGGGGGAATGCTTCCAAGAGTGGATCCACTGGGCCGTGGTACCGAACTCCCCTGGGTGAGCTGGTCCTAGTTTAACCAAACCCTATACAAGGATTGTCAGAGGCAAGCCCAGGGGGTCTAAATACCACAGCTGCTAGTACCAGGGGGGCAGCTCGTAGGATTAGCCTATACTACGGTACAGCTAAGGAGGATTCGCGGGATCAGAGCCCGAGGCTAGGAGAGCAGGAATGGGTCTACCGGAAGAGAGCACAAAGAGGGCCTGAGTAACAGCCAGATAAGCAGAAGCTTACTAACTCAGTAGTCAGGCTCCTCCCATCAGTGGAGGTAGCCTGATATACCGGAGGACGGGCATCTATTGGTCAAGGGGAGTGTCAGGTTGAGCATTCACAAGGGAGGAGCGTGACTGCCTAGTGCACCGCTGATTAGATTCATGACTGACCATTGTAGTGTGCTGATCCTGGTGGTCAGCAGACAGGAAGGGGACCCAGCGATGGCTCCGAGACACAGCATGCCTGAACGCCGGATGCCTGATCGGTAGAGGAGCAGAGGATGCAGACCCAGGGGAGGTGAGCTGGGAAGCTGTGTCAGGGGACCTAACAGCACCACTCGGCTGATCAGGTTCATACCCCACAACCAGCTCCAGTACCCCATTTCATAACCTATTGGGCTGCTCACAAGCTCATGTTTTTCAGGCAGCGTGGATGATAAGGGCCAATTCAATTTCATATTGGCCCGTGAAAGAACAACCATCACATTGACGGCATCCAAGTAACATCTGTGTGCTGCACGTGTTTAAATTTGACAGTATACAAAGCTTGTAATTTCATTTTCTATATCGATACTGGAAAAAGCACGAATCATATGGATGACATGTTTATAATAACACACGGATGTGTGATAAAAATAAACACATCAAAATAGACTGTACCAAACATGCGTGTTATACATACATTTGAAGATGGCCTGACACCAACCAGCACCTCAAGTATACACAAGTATACAGTGCAACACACAATACACAGAGTAACATGTCCACAGCACTTTATACCCTGTGGGGAGGGGTGTTGCACTGTACTAAGTGTAGCTGACCCCAGCCCCTCGTAATGTACATGGCCGCTGAGCCCTCCAGCCCCTCGTAATGTACATGGCCGCGGCCCCCCTTATAATATATACTGATGCAGACCCTCATATTAGCCCTCCATCCAGTGACCCACAGTGCACACACACCTTGACCCCTGTAACTCAATACAAATCCTTGTCGCTACTATCTCAATGGTTAGGAGCTTTTTGTGGAGTAGTAGGGAAGCTGCGAGTCACAGCACTGGAGGAGGGAGTTGGAGCCCGGCACTGAGCTCTGCACATGTCCTGGATTGCAGAGAAAACAGCCGGGAATTCCCTTTAAAGGGACACTGTCAGGTCATTTTTCAGTATGATACTAATATTACCTTTGAATAGGGCCTGGGCAGACCTTTTAAAAACATGTAAAATCATTATTGTACCATTTGTAGTTTCCATGTTATCAGCATTTTAGTCCTCTCCATTATAAGCAAACAGGAATAGTCCGGGTTCTGTATAATCCGTTATGTAATTATGCACTCCCTCTCACTAGCTCTCTCCTCATTCCTGCCTTTGCTAACAGTGCAGTGTCAGGTTTCAATAGCTTCTGTTCTGATGAGGGAAAGAGCTGTTACAGATCTGCCTTATCTAGACTCCCATCTTTTTCTGTAAAGCTGCTTTCACATGATTTTTGTGGATCTGTGGCTATCCGTTGTAAAAGTAAAACAGCCACGGATCCAATTTGGCCCCTATATATCCCTATGGGCACGGATTGGGGCTTAACAGCCATTTGTGTCTGCAGGGATCCAATTGTGTCCGCTGTTTTCCCGTCCCCAAAATTGGAGACTACACCGATTTTGGACACAGCGGATCCGATACTGTTCAATTCAAATAACACAGGGGTCTATGGAGCTCGGATCCGGGAAAAACAATCGTTTCTGTAATCCGATTTTAGTGTTCTAAGCATGCTCAGTAAACTGAAACTGCTCTGCTCAGTGTAATTTCACTTTAGCAGTATATCTACATACACTGCTAAAGTGAAATTCAATAAAGGAATGTTAAAAATAAATTTAATACTTGCCGCTCTGCCAGCTGTTCGGGAACCGAGAAGAAGTGTATGTATATACAATGGGAAAGCAAAACTACAGCCCGACATGTCACATGGGGGGAGGAACACATGATTCTTCCTCCCCCCTGTGTGTCATCACAGCCCTGACACCAAAATCACAGATCCCGACACAGAGATGGCATCCAGAGGTACACATCTAGGCCTGTCCGCTCCTGTCCATGGGGTCCTGCAGAAAACAGGATCCCCACGGACAGGAAAAAATCTTGATGTGAAAGAAGCCTAAGTAGGTGTCCATGCTTTGATAGTTTCTGTGCTGTATTTCACCTCTTTGCTGCAAACACAGAGCAGACAAGAGAATACAGCCCCAGCATTATCCCCCCCCCCTCCCCTTCCAGTGATCTCCTGTGCAGTAATGCACTGTGATGTGACATGCATAGTCATGCATGGGGAGTGGACAGCAGAGAACTAAGTGGATCATTCACTGTGATTGACAGATGGAGTAATTTAATTTGAAGTTTACAGAAGATAGGAGGGGAACATAAATAAGAGATGCATCAATAGAGAGAGATTAGAGCAGGGAATTATGGTGGGTTTACACGTTGCGATATCGGCGTCCAACTCCGACCAAAAGTCACGTGGTTCGGGCGTTGGAGCCGATATCGTTCGTGCGTTGTACGGTGTGAACGTACAACGCGATGCAGGAACGATGGCAGACCGATATCGTGGGTCGAATGAGCGTGCTATTCAACCGCCCGATATCGGATGCCGGTTGGAGCCGGATCGTCCCGTGTGACAGCCCAACTCCGATGTGTACGCCCACGTCACCCATTCACTCCCATGTTAAATGGTCGTTCCTGGGTCGGGGGGCGTACACATCGTAGGGACGTTGTATCCCGATATCGCAGCGTGTAGACTGCCGATGCGATTCAGGGAAAACCGGGCACGAAATGCGCGCTCCCGCGCCGTTGTATACGATATCGGAGCGATATCGTGACGTGTAAACCCACCATTAGAAAATGATGGCAGCTGCATGTAGATTTTTGACCAACAGATTTCCTTTAAGCAGGTGCTCTTCATGCCAGGGTGTGACCCCGCATAGTGTCCTGCATAGGGATGGCTGATGCGACCAGGCAGGGACATAAACAGCCTGTTCCCTCTATTAGTGTTAGTAGCATTTTTGTTACAGCGTATTTTCACTGCGTTGTACAGTACAAGCACAGTGGATGGATTTATAGAGCTCTCCTGCCCACTGTGCTTCTTTTTAACACTTTGTAAACTGATGTGTGATGCAGGTTTCCTATCCGCAGCATGGCAATTTGTTGTGTGGCGCTATATAAGTGAATACTTATTATAATAATAATTTATTATGTGTCACCTAGCAGCAGCTGCTGAAGGGAGGAGGCAGCCTCCGTCTGTACACAGCCTATGGATATGTTTACACCTGGCAAATATACTGCAGGACCTGCAGCTGGGGAATCTGCTACATATTATAGACGCCACAAAGTGGATAACATTTTACCATATGAACTTTTCATTTCTATATATTTAAAATGAGTAATGTTAAAACCTTCACCCTGGCCAATCCACACATGCATTAGTCAGGATGGTCACACCTATATTCTATCTTTTATATTGAAGCATCTACTGAGCATGTGAAGAAAGGTGAAGGCAGGGGGAGGTCATCTGTGAACTATCTATTGTTCTACCTGTTGCAGTCCTGCCTCTGATAGGGAGCAGCTTTTCAGATGACACATGTAGTGACCTAATAGCTGCTCCATCTTCAAACTGTATATCAACCAGGTATCAGACATTGGCTGTATATGTAAAGCCCTCGTAATGTGGGGGGCTTTCCGTTCACTGCTATCCACCCCCACACAGTGTCCAGGATAATGACCATAGATACAAGTCTCGGCGATAACGGTTGCATTTACTTTCACAGGAACGGGGAAATATAACATGGAGTAAATTCTTCACAGTTCATGTGGGTAGGCCACGCCAGATACAGTTCAGAGTTGGGGTGTGTGCCCACAGGAAGGCTTTACTGCGTTTGAGATCAGGTTTTGCCTTGGTTTTATGTAAATCTATGCTAATCTAATTCTGAGTTTTTGGTTTCGAGCAAAACCTATGTGTGCAGGGAAAAGCTTTCACACACATTGGTTTTTGTTCTCTGGAGACAGTGTAAACACCACAGGATTTGCTGCATTTTTGTTTTCCAGCAAAACCTATGTGAGTCTAGGATTAGCTGTCCCAACACATTGGTTATTGTTTGGTGAAGAAAGTGGAAACACTTCAGGTTTCGCTGTGTTTTAGAAAGAATGAGCATGTCAGTTCTTTGCAGAACTTCTGCTAAAGTGGAAACACCTGTGGTATTTCCATTTTCTGTAGAGAAAAAAAAACAGTGTGTGTGTGAAAGCTTTTCCCTGCACACATAGGTTTTGATGGAAACCAAAAACTCAGGATTAGCTTAGCATAGATTTACATAAAACCAAGGCAAAACCTGATCTCAAACGCAGCAAAACCTGCCTGTGGGCACATACCCTTAGATTCTAACATGGAATTGAGGTTCCGGAGCATGAAGAACCTGATTCTTTAGATTTAGTGCTTATAAGTTGTTGAAGAGAGGTTAAGAGTCTTTTTGTAGCTTTATGCAAAAGATTATATATAGTACTAGAAAAAGGCCCGATGCTATTGCATTGGGAGTGCGGTAAAATAAACATCTGTGTATCCTTAGTGGTGCTAACAGGACCAATCGGGCTATCTGCGGCGACCAGTCAGGTTGAGCGCTGCCGTGCGGGATGCCTGTGCCAGTCCTGACTGTTACTCTTGCATTCTATTCATGAAACAGGAGACACTGGATTGGCTCAGGCAATGAGCGCTGGTCATCCTAAGCCTTCTGTTTCATGAATAGAATGCAAGAGTGAGGACTGACACATGCATCCCGCGCAGCAGTGCTCAATCTGATTGGTCGTCTTGGTTAGCGGCGACCAATCTGCGAAGTGCCTTGGCTGGAGATTTGAATCCTGCTCTGCTCATTGGTCGCTGCCACCGGCGGGAGATTTGAATCCTGCTTCGCTCAGCCAATCAGTGCACTTGAGGTGTGACTTAAATCGCCCCTTGGCGGGAGATTTGAATCCCCGCCAAGGCTCGAGGCGCTTCGCTGATTGTTCGCCGTTGGCTGCAGCAACCGATCAGTGAAGCGCGATTCAAATCATGCTTCAAGAGCGCTGATTTCGCCGCTGGTGACTGTCCAATCACCGCTCTCTGCGCCACGCCGGCTTTGGCGGGGGATTTGAATCCCGGCCACCATATCAGAATACTCGTAACTTTCTGCACCGCTGATCTCCCAATGGTACCGGTGTTGTTGGTGTCACTTTCTCCCGGCGTCCAGGTCGCTATCCCACAATGGCACCGCGCTGCATTGTGGGATATCAACAAAAGCCCCAGAATGTGACACACATTATTGGTGATTATATAGTAAATGAGTATTCTACAGACCTGGGAGTCCTAGGAACCCCCCCCCCCCCCAGGGACACCCACACCCTATAAGGACACAAGCACTCACCCCACAGGGACACACACAGACACACCCTGTAGGGACACATGCACTCACCCCGCAAGGACACACACACACACACACACACACACCACAAAGAGGCACAGACACACACACACCACACAGACCCCCACCCCACAGAGACACACACACACACACCCCATAGGGACACATGCACTCACCTCACAGGGACATGCACACCCCCCCCAAGGATACACACACCACACAGACAGACACAGATGTGCACAAATCTCCTCACACAACTCGCCTCATATACGTGTGCTATCTTTAATTTCCAAAAATAAACATCTGATTAAATACAGCCAATGTGCAACTCATGTGCCATATAGGGAATTAAGGCAGATGTCAGTCATATGAGCTGTCTATTATGTGTATGTGTGAGGTAACATATACTGCCCGGCCAGGGGGAGGGTTTACTGTTGGCTGGAGATTTATCAGGCTGCCTATAGCAACCAATCACAGCTCAGCTTCTATTTTCCTACAGGTCATTAATATGACATATTCTAATTCTATTTTGTTATAGCTAACAGCAGTTATTTATTAACCCGGGCGTAGCCTGGTAGTGCAGCTCGTTTCCAATAAAATCAAAGTCCAGCTTATTTCATTTTATTTCTGCTGCAGTAATGGTGGGTTTACACACACCAACTTACCGTATCTGTCCAACTTCTGACCAACTTGCTGGTTGCAGTGAAATCATGGACACATTGCTCCATTGTACACAGTCACAAAATGTTACAATGTGTCCATGATTTCACTGCAACCAGCAAGTTGGTCAGAAGTTGGACAGATAAGTTGGTGTGTGTAAACCCACCATTACTATCACAGTTCACTGTAGGCAGCTTGGTGGGGGTCACTACGGATTTGCACTCCTGTGAAAGTATCTGCAGCAGAAGGTAATAAAAACCTGCTTTATACATAGCAATTAATGCCTGATGTAAGATCTAGATAGTAGTATCCTACTTTCAGCTATTTATCTAAGTACTTGGGCAGGATAGTATATATGTGCAAAGAGAGTAAAAGTATTTGTTAGTGGCTCATCCTTATGTGGTATATTCTATTATTATGGTACCTGAAAGTGTAAGTTTAACCCATTCCCGACCTATGATGTTGTGGGACGTCACAGAAGTCTGTGCCTTCCCGACCTGTGACGTCCCACAACGTCGTGGCGGGATCCCCTTCTTGTAGCCCCGGTGAGCAGCGTTGGCAAAATCTCACTGGAGCTACAGGAAGCCAGGGACCTTAGGGTGACGTCAGGGGGGGTGGCTTTGCCACCCCTCATCTGTGATTGGCTGTTGGAACTTCCAACAGCCAATCCCAGTAATTGTGACAGCCAGCTATGGAAGGGGCTGGCACCGCCCCTTCCATAGCATGGAGTGCTGGAGGGGGCGGATATCGCCCCCTCCAGTGATGATGTGAGTGATCTGGGAGTGATCTGACGGGATTAATCACTCCCATGTCACTCATCATCGCCGCTGCGCCCACTCTCCCCAGTGCCTGCCTGCTCTCCGTGGCCACCTCTCCCCGCTCCTATGCTGTGACCGCTCTCTTCTGGGAGTGGGAGGACCAGAGGAGACAGCAGTGGGCACAGTGTGGAGCGGCGATGATGGGAATGATCAATCCCATTAGATTACTCCCAGATCACTCCCATCATCACTGGAGGGGGATATACTGCTCCACACTGCGTCTGGTCTGTACCCCTTCAGTCCTGCACCCCCTGTGCCCTGCAGCCCAGCACCCCATACCCCTGTAGCCCTGGGCCCCGGACCCCTGTGCCTCACAGCTCGGCACCCTTGCACCTTGCACCTCTGTGCCCTGTAGCCCTGCGCCCCGGACCCCTGTGCCCCACAGCTTGGCACCCTTGCGCCCTGCACTCCTTTGCCTGCAGCCCTGCACCCCGCACTCCTGTCCCCTGCAGCCCACACCCCGCAGCCCTGCACCCCTGTAGCCTGCGCCCCACAGCCCTGCACTCCTACACCCTTGTCCCTGTGCTCCTGCAACCCTGTTTTCCTGCGCTCCTGTGCCCTCTTCTTCCTCCGGTCACCCCCTCCCCTCCTGTGCCCCCCTGCCGCCTGTGCCAGCATTCTCTGCAGTGTCCTCTCCCTGCATGGAGATGACTCTGCAGAGGAGCGATGTGACAGCCAGACACAGCGATATGTGTTATCGCTGTGCCATAGCTCTGCGTCACTCCCTAAGTGCTGTGATCTTACCGGTCACAGCACTTAGAGTGCATCCTCACGATCAGGAGACGCAGCATTTTGGATGCAGCTTTTTTGCGCTGCGTCCAAAACGCTGTGTCGTACAGTACTAGCATAGTGGATGGGTTTTCAGGAAATCCTATCCTCACTATGCGTAACCCGCCCGCAGCGTGTTTGGAGCTGTGGTGCAGGTTGCTGCCATTCTGCTCCTCCGCTGCATGTTTATTTCATGCTGCGAAGTCGGAAGCGGCTCCCATCGAGTGACTACAGGTAGAAGCCGCCCTGCACCCGCCGCACACGGTGAGTACAGGGTGGCTGCGGTCTCCCTGTGGCCACCTGCTGCTTCACTCAGGTCCGGAGAGCTGCGTCCAACACGCAGCTCCAGCTCCTCCAGACCGTGAGTGCATACCCTTAGGGTTGGGGGAGAGGACGCACAGTCTCGTACCTCTCCATGTGGTGATCAGCCCATCGTAATGAGCCAGTCACTTTAGTAACCCAATGTTGCCATGGCAACTTGATGTTGCCATGGCAACATCCGGTCACCTGACCCAAGCCTCAGATCATATGATTTTTGAGAGTTGGGTTTGCCACAGTGATGGTGCACTGTATGACAATGATCTGACATACAGTGCACCATGACTGTGATCCCAGAGACTACAACAAGGGGTCAAGTGTCCTCTTCTTGTAGTCTCTGGGGTCACAGTGATGGTGCACTGTATGGCAGATCATTGCCATATAGTGCACTATCAGTGTAACCCCAGAGACTGCAGGAAGAGGACATTTGATCACTTGCTGCAGTCTCTGGATGTAGTAGAGACGATCGAGCGTCGTGGGACCTTCATCGTGGACTACGTCGGACGGTATGGAGTAATAAAGATGGAGTCTCAATTTGTGTTTGTTTTCTAATAATATTTTTCT
The DNA here is from genome assembly GCA_033576535.1 of Allobates femoralis. Taxonomy (NCBI): domain Eukaryota; kingdom Metazoa; phylum Chordata; class Amphibia; order Anura; family Aromobatidae; genus Allobates; species Allobates femoralis. The sequence goes on from JARQOC010000008.1 coordinate 92,346,347, forward strand.
CTGTGTGGTGTATTTTTTTACTATTACGAGATTCCTAGTGGCCATGTCTAACATTGGCCCGACATTATGAATCTCGGGCTCAGTGCCAGCTGGCATTAACCCCCTATATTACTCAGTTTGCCACCGGCATCAGGGCAACTGGAAGAGTCTGGGTGCAGCGCCAGAAAATGGCGCTTCAATGAATGGGCTATTTTCTGGGGCAGCTGCAGGCTGCAATTCGCAGCATGGGGGGCCCAGAACGCTTGGGCCTCTCCATGCTGAGGATTCCAGCCCCCAGCTTACCTAGTTGTACCTGGCTGGACCAAAAGTATGGCGGAGCCCTACGTCATTTTTTTTCTGGAATTAGTTCTAGAAAAAAAAAAAAACAGGCTTCGCTGTATTTTTGGTTACCACCCAGGTACAATGAGGCAGCTGGGGGTTGGTGGCAGGCCGTAGCTGCCAAGTTGTACCTGGCTGGACAAAAAATATGGGGAAGCTCCACGTCGTGTTTTTTTTTTTTTTTTTTTTTTTTTTTTAATTCTACAACTAAAATGACAAGGAGCTTTGCCGTATTTTTGGTTGCCGGCCAGGTACAACTCGGCAGTTGGGGGGCTGGAATCTTCAGCGTGGAGAGAGCCAAACGTTGTGGACCTCCACGCTGCAAATTGCTGGTTGGTTGGTCGGTTGGTCGGTGCTGCGGCTCCCCTCCTCCTACTGCTCCTGCCGCGGGCTTTGGGCGGCAGGACCGTCCTCCACTCCTCCGGATCCTCTGCGGAGGTGATGCGGGGTGGGGGAGCCCCGCCGGCGGCCTCTCGGTGTTCCCTGGGCCCGCCGGCTTCTCCCCTGTGTGCGCGCTGCGCGCCGGCCGGATGTGACGTCAGCGGGCGTCACTTCCGGTTCCTGTGCTCCCGATGACGGCGCTTCCGGTTCCGGCGGTCGGAGCCGGAATGACAGCGTGCAGAGCACGCCCGGTGGTACTGCGGCCTGCTCCGGACCCTGCAGGGGGGATGGGGGCACATTGATTGGAGCGGTGGGGCAGGCTTATGTAATTTAAGCTGCCCTGAAGTCAGCAGTCAGGTGAGCACCTTTATTTGGCAGGATGGCTGATCCAGCTGCTGAGACCAGCTCTACCCCAGCCACAGTAAGTCTGTGCCGAGGGGGGGGGTCCATGTGCCTGTATTTAGGCAGATGCTTATGGCACCCTCTCTGTGTTTTACAGGGAGAGAAGCCAGCAGTAAAAAAGCCCGGTGGGAAGCGTTGCCCGGTCTGCAATAGGAAGTTTTCTTCCCCCTGGGATAAGAAACTCTGCCAGGAGTGTACAGATCATGTGGTTCGGGCTGAACACCCCTCCCTAGTGGAGGAACTGCGCTCCATGGTGCAGCATGAGATTCAGGCTTCTTTGGCTTCCCTGCCTACGGCTGCTCCCACCCCAGTCCCGGCTCCTCCGTCTCCCAGAAAGAGGAAACGGCAGCAGGACCCATCTGACTCCGAGGGCCAGTTAGACTCGGGCTCGGATAATTGGGATGATGGTTCTTCCTCCAGGCCACCTGACTCTAGCAGATTCCTGTTCTCCTCAGAGGATTTGGCTGAGCTCATTAGTGCGGTCCGCAGCACTATGGGTTTGGAGGAGGTGCCGGTCCTCCACTCTGTCCAGGATTCTATGTTTTCTGGCCTTCGTCCTGTCAAGCCGGTGGGGTTTCCTGTCCATCCTAACATTCAGGATCTCATTGCTCAGGAGTGGGAGTTTCCTGAGAAGAGGGTTAAGGGCGGTTTGAGGAATCGGTTTCCCCTGGAGGACACCCCATTTTCTTGGGATGTCCCCAAGGTGGATGTCCAGGTCACTCGGGTGGCTAAAAAGACTGCCCTCTCTTTCGAGGATACGTCCCAGCTGAAGGATCAGATGGACAGGAAAATTGAGGGGCTGATGAAACGCTCGTGGGAAGCGTCATCATCTACCCTACAGGCAAATATCGCTTCCACCTGCGTTTCCCGTTCGATCCTCAGGTGGCTAGAGCAGCTTGAGTGCCATATCTCCCAGGGTACCTCCCGGGAGGAGCTTCTAGAATCCTTGCCATTGTTAAAAAAGGCTTCTGGATTCTTGGCCGACGCCTCGGCGGAATCAGTACGCATGGCTGCCCGTACATCCGTACTCTCCAATTCGGCTCGGCGGGCTCTATGGTTAAAGATGTGGGCGGGGGATTCCACGTCTAAAATGCGCCTTTGCTCCATTCCCTTTAAGGGGGATTTGGTTTTTGGGCCCGCACTGGATGACATCCTGGAGAAGGCCTCCGATAAGAAGGCGCTTCCCGAACACCGTGTGGGGAAAAAGTCATTTTTTCGTCCCCAGGTGCCTCAGGCCTCCCAGCCCAGAGGTAAGGGGAAGGGGGTCGTTGGGCCTACCCGAAAGGTCGAGGGAGGAACATCTTCGTTCCTCCCCACCAGCGTCCTCCACAGGACAAACAGTGACTCGGTGCAGGTAGGGGGACGGCTCTCTGCCTTTCTCCCCCGCTGGCGAGATATTACCAACTGCCAGTGGGTGCTCAACATCTTATCAGACGGTCTCTTGATAGAGTTTGTGTCTCCTCCCCCTCCGGTACTTCGAGTCACTACCCTGCCCTCGCGGGGATCTCAGGATCTCCTGTTTTCCAACTTGCTGGAACTCCAGGCTTCCAATGTCCTCTCCAGGGTTCCGGAGTCGGAATGCGGCAGTGGACATTACTCCCGGCTCTTCATGGTGAAGAAGCCGTCAGGGGCTGCCCGGATTATAATCAATCTGAGGCAGCTCAACCGTTATGTCCGCTACCGCAGATTCAAAATGGAATCAATCAGGTCAGTGATCCCCTTGATAGGACCCCACTTCCAGATGGCCACCGTAGATCTGAAGGATGCGTATTTCCATGTGCCGATTCATCCTCGGCACAGGAAATACCTGCGGTTTGCGGTGTCTTACCGGGGGGATATCCACCACTTCCAGTTCGACGTTTTGCCTTTCGGCATCTCCTCTGCTCCTCGGATTTTTACAAAAATCATGGGGGAAGTGGTGGCCTTCCTAAGGTTACAAGACGTCTGTCTGATACCATACTTGGACGACCTTCTTCTGGTCGCGCCTTCAGTGGAGGTCCTCAAGGCGGACGTGGACAGGGTGTTGGGCTTCCTTCAGTCATTGGGGTGGCTCCCCAATCTATCGAAGTCTCAGCTTTGCCCCTCCTCAGTCAGGAGATTCTTGGGGTGCTTCTGGACTCGGACAGACAGGTGTCCTTTTTGCCAGAAGATCACAAGACATCCCTTATGTCAAGAATCTCTTCCCTGAGGGCTCACCGGTCCCCCACGCTCCGGGAGTCCATGTCGGTCCTGGGGTCTATGACGGCGTGCATCCCATCAGTCATGTGGGCCCAGGCGCATTCCAGGTGCCTTCAGGACCACATTCTGTTGCATTGGAATCGTCTCCCCTCCTCTCTCAACCAGAGGGTTGGTTTGTCGGGGAGGGTGATATCCTCCCTCAGGTGGTGGTTGTCCCCGGTGAATCTGGCCCGGGGAGTCTCTTGGTCTCGGACTCCCCTGGTTACGGTGACGACGGATGCCAGCCAACGGGGCTGGGGGGCGGTGGTATCAGGGTCCCCGTTTCAGGGTATCTGGGTCCTCTGATAAGCTCTCGATCCTCCAACTTCCGCGAACTCCTAGCAGTGGAGGAAGCTCTTCTGGCTGCGCAGGATCTGGTCCAGGGGTCACATGTGTTGGTGTATTCGGACAATGTGACCACTGTGGCCCACATTCGTCATCAGGGCAGCACCAGGTTTCGCGACCTGAAAGTCATCTCCAGCCGCATCTTCCTCTGGGCCGAGAGGTCTCTCCTGTCTCTCTCGGCGGTCCATCTCAAGGGAGACTTGAACTCTCAGGCGGATTATTTAAGCCGCAAGGATCTCCATCCAGGGGAGTGGAGCCTCGACCAGGCGGTTTTTTGCAGCCTGGTAGGGCGCTGGGGAGTCCCGGAGGTGGATTTGTTCGCCTCGGGCCTCAATTGCAAAGTAGGAACATTCTACTCCCTCAATCCCAAGGACGGGGCAATCGGGGTGGATGCCTTCTCCCACACTTGGCCGTTTCATCTAGCCTACGCGTTTCCTCCGCTCCCTCTCCTAGCCCGGGTTCTGAGGAAAATCAGGGACGAGAAGGTTCCTACTATCCTAATTGCCCCCTTCTGGCCAAAGAGGAGCTGGTTCAATCTGGTCAGGTCTCTCGGGGTGGACGGTCCTGTGCATCTGGGGGAGGACCCAAGCCTCCTCTCACAGGGTCCGTTCTTCCATCCGGCTCCGCAGCGTCTCAGTTTGGCTGCTTGGCTTCTGAGGCCCGAGTGCTAAAAGCTCAGGGCCTCTCCGATAAGGTTATCGCAACCTTACAAGATTGCCGTAAGCCGGTCACTAATTCCATTTATAATAAAATTTGGAAGAAGTTCTCCTCCTGGTGTGGGGTCCGGGTGCCGGATCCTTTTGCTCCAAACGTTTCTCAGATCTTGGACTTCTTGCAGCAAGGTCTGGATCTGGGACTTAAACCTAGCACCCTTAAGGTCCAGGTGGCAGCCCTGAGTTCGGTGTTTGACGTGAGACTGGCTGATCATCGTTGGGTCAAACGATTCATGGTGGCGGCTTCCAGACGGTGTCCCTGTCGGAGGAGTGTCGCCCCCTCGTGGGATCTGAATATTGTGCTTACGGGCCTGACTCGTTCTCCTTATGAGCCCCTGTCGGATTGCTCCATGAGGTCCTTGTCTCACAAGCTCGCTTTCCTGGTGGCTATTACTTCTGCAAGGAGAATTGGTGAACTTCAGGCCTTGTCCATACGTGAGCCCTATCTGACGGTGCGGGATGACAGCATTGTTTTTCAGTTGGATCCGTCCTTTCTGCCGAAAGTAGTGTCGGAGTTCCATAGGTCTCAGTCAATCGTTCTACCATCCTTCTGTCAACATCCTAGATCGGCGAAGGAGGTGGAGTTTCACTCCCTGGATGTCCGTCGCCTGGTGTTACACTACCTGGAGGTCACGGCTCCCTGGTGTATCGACCAGAATTTATTCATTCAGCATTTTGGTCGCCACAAGGGCCGGAAGGTGGCTAAAGGCACTATCGCTAATTGGATAAAAAGGGCAATCACGGACGCCTATCTCGGTCAGAGCCTCTCGGCTCCTACTGGTTTTACGGCCCATTCTACCCGGCCACTTCGGTTTCCTGGGCTGAGCGTGCTGGGGCTTCTCCGGAGCAGCTCTGCAAGGCAGCTACGTGGTCTTCGCTACATACCTTCACCAAGCACTATCGTTTGGATGTGATGGCTGTCAGGGACTTGGCCTTTGGGCGAAAGGTCCTGCAAGCTGTTGTCCCTCCCTAGGTAAGGATTCGTGGGCATTCCTCCTATGCTGTCGTGGAAGGTGACTAGAGAAAATAGAATTATTCTTACCGTTAATTCGGTTTCTAGGAAACCTTCCACGACAGCACTTATTTCCCTCCCTAAATTCCTGGTTTATGGATTTATGCTTGTTTCTTATGCGTTCTGGGTTCGTTGTAAGACACTGGCTAATGGGAGGTGGGAGGGGCCTTTTAACCTCTCTTGTGTTCCTGTCCCCATTAGGGCGTGGCGAGGCTACCTCCTATGCTGTCGTGGAAGGTTTCCTAGAAACCGAATTAACGGTAAGAATAATTCTATTTTTTTTTTTTTTTTAATTCTACAACTAAAATGACAAGGAGCTTTGCCGTATTTTTGGTTGCCGGCCAGGTACAACTCGGCAGTTGGGGGGCTGGAATCTTCAGCGTGGAGAGAGCCAAACGTTGTGGACCTCCACGCTGCAAATTGCTACCCACAACCACCCCAGAAAATAGCACATTCGTTAGAGGCGCCATTTTCTGGTGCTGTACCCCAACTCTTCCAGTTGCCCTTGTGCTGGTGGCAAACCCTTATGCGACATGGTGTCCGCTAACAAGTTGAATGGAAATTTGGCTCCAATTGTTAGCGGACACTATGTCACGTATGGAGAGCCCCTGTGTGTCTAAACATTGGAGCTCCCCCACAAGTGACCCCATTTTGGAAACTAGATCACTCAAGGAACGTATCTAGATGCATGATGAGCACTTTGAACCCCCAGGTGTTTCACAAATTGATCCGTAAAAATGAAAAAAAGAAGATTTTTGGGAAGAAAAAGTACTTTTTTCTCATCGCCACGACAGCACCCACAGAGAAGATCCACCCCCAGGGACAGGAAACCTACAGATAAAATGGGGCGGTCCCCCTCACCTCAGTTGGTTTCCTGTCCCTGATGGGAACCTCCACCAAGCTGGATGAGCTTACCTGGGTCCAATCAGCCTCTGTGCAGTCTCCATTGTGGATGGCAGGGCATGGGGCTTCAGAGGCAGTGTTTGGAAGTCCTGCTTGCAGGCTCTCCCTTCGTCTGATGGATGGGTGTCCTGTCAGTGCCGGTGTTTTAGCCCCCTGGCTAACGCTGAAGCGTGGGGCTGAAGCGCTTGCCGCTTGGAGGTGGCGGCTCCTGGCCGGGTGATGCGCCGGCGGGCCGTGGGCGGGGAAGGCTGGTGCTCCCTGCCAGGTGTCTCTGGGTGTGCGGGCATTGGGTGAGGGTGCGGCCAGGGCTTCTCTTTGCCCGCTGGTGTACTGCCAGCGTCCTCTACCGGTCAGGGCAGGTGCGCATGCGCTGCCACGTTCCCCGCAGGTGACATCATTTCCACTGCTGCAAGGCCAGGGAGGTGTGCCGCCTGGAGGGCGGGAAGACTCGCAGCCTTCTGTGCTGGAGTCAGGAGGGTGTCTGTTCTGCTGCCTCGCCAGGAGCTTCGGAGGGGCACTCACAGCCGACGGATGTTTAGCCCAGCATGAAAGGAGGCAGTACCTGTTTCCACGGGTGACGTTCCGAGGAACATGGTGACTAGCCTGGTCCAGCTTCTTCTCTGACTGAGTCTCTACCTCTTCGACCTGGTGCTGGCCTTGAGCTTCAATGGGTAAGTGTAAAGGGCTCTGGCTATTTAGCTACCCCCCTTCTCTCTGTCACCCCCTCTTCGGTTAAGAAACCTGGACAATTGTACCACACACAATGTGCTCTTTGTTGCCTGCCTCTGCCGGACACCTATACTTGTGTAAGTTATGCATTAATAGGTCTTTGCAAGAGGACGACTCTGTTCGTTCAGTGGACAACAGACTGTTGATTTGTGAGGTCTTACACTCCCTCAGGAGCTGTGCCCATTCCAAAACATTTCTCTGGACTCCTCAGAGGAGGGTATTCAGGGCCCTCGGTTAGTTTTATCCCATATGTCATCGTCAGGGGAGGTCATGCTTCCCTTTTGATAGTATGGACATTCTCCTTGACTTCTGTTCGGAGTACAATGGGGGGCTACCTGTTTGAGGTTCTGGGCGTCGGCTGTTTGAAGATGATGTTTTGCATACCTGGTCTAAAGTGCCTCAGGTAGTTTTGGCAGTGTCCTCCACTTCAATGCGTTCCTCCTTGCCAATGGAGGATTCAGTTCTCCTATCTGATCTGCTGATTCGTAGGGCGGATATGCTCCTGTAGAAAAATAAAATAAAAAAATAAAAGACAAAAAGGGGGGAGACCTGCATGGGGGCCTTTAAGCCTGCTGTTCCAGCTACATGTGCGGCTCGATCTATGCTGGTGTGGATTGACCTACTGGAGACCCAGATCCGTACGGGGGTGTCACAAGACAAATTGTGGTCCTTGGTCCCATTGATTCATGGGGGTGCTGCCTACTGGCAGACATATCAGCAGATTCCCTGCATCTGCCAGCGAGGTCGGCAGGCTTATCCAATTCTCCTAGACAGGCACTTTGGATGAAATGCTGGTAGGTGGACGCACAGGCCAAGGCCAAGTTCTGTGCATTGCCTTGCTAGGGTGAGTCCGTGTTGGCAGGGCTCTAGGTGATCTCCCCTCCGTGGCAGCTGGCCCTTTTTGGTTCCTCTTCAAAGAGGGACAATCTGTTCTGTTAGTCCTGCTCCACCAGTTGGGGGCCGGCTGCGGGATTTTTCCACGCAATGGCGGGCTATTACGTCTAGCTTTTGGATCCTGGATATTGTATCTTCAGGTCTGAAGTTGGATTTTGAGGTTTTTGCTCCAAATTTTTTTTTGTGCAGACTTCTCCGTTTCTTTTGCAGCAGCAGGCACTGGAGTTGGAGGTTCGAAGTTTGTTAGAGAAACACGTCTTGTTGGAGGTCCCTGGGGGCCAGGAGGGACAGGGAGTTTACTCCCCTTTATTCCTGGTCCCTACACCTGATGGGTCCTTTCGCACTATTATTGAATTGAAGCATCTGAACATTTTTTGCGGTTCTCTAGTCGTGTTGGAGTCCGTTAAGTCTGCCATTAAGGTCTTATTTCCTAGGTGTTTTATGGCGGGTTTGGATTTGAAAGGTGCGTATTACCATCTGGCGCTTCATCCCGATCATTAGAGGTTCTTTTGTGTGGCACTCAGGTTCGAAGGTTGGCTCCGGCATTTTCAGTTGGCAGCAATTCCATTGGCCTCGCCATGGCCCCGCGTATATTCACCAAAGGGATGTCAGTGGTGATGGCCTTTTTGCGTCAAGATATTCTTATTGTGTTGGATCTTGATGATTTTTTGATGGTTGATTTTTTTGATGGTGGGGAATTCTGCGTCGAAGTGCAGAGAGCGCCTGGACCATTTCTTTTTTGCAGAGTTGGGGTGGGTTGATCAATTGGGAACAGTCTAGGATGGTTCCTCTTGTAAACTAAATCAGTATTAGGAAGTTAAGAAGGTTAAAATTTAACATTTTAATCGATTATTCTAAAAGACAAGATTAGTCCCACAAACTATACATATAAATTATAACAGTGCCCAAGTGTCACACTATTAAAAAGCTCCGTTACCATACTAGGAGCTGTTTCTCATTCGAAGGTGTTACCCATAGAGCTCAGTCTGCCCTTCATCATAGTTCACTTCAAACCTTTATGCTAGTTATATATAGGCTGGTGTTATCTCTTCCACCCCACAATAACTTGCATTATTCCTGCATATGAAAATCAAACAAAGCCCACTTCCCCTTTGTATAGGAAAGATCTCACCGGCTTCTTTTCATCGGGCAGGTTTCATTTAGAGTTGCTTCCTTCCAGGAGGTCCTTCTGCTAATGACAGCCTGGTTTGGAACTCTCAAAGTATTCTGAGGGGAGGAGGGAGCACGAGCGCACACGGACACCTCGGCTGAGAAGGTATTAAACACAATAGTACCATGTTTAGCTCAGAAATGACATCTTTGTAGCGATTGGGACGGTTATTAAGTCTCTCTTTGCTTGCAGGGTATGTTTTTTGCTATAACCAAGATTTAATCACCCTAGTATTAACAAGTGATGGTGACTCGGGTTGACTATTATATGAACTTGGATTAGCGTCTGTGGCAATAACATTGGCTTTGCACTATAGGATTTAGGTCTTATATATTATTTATTGACCTGCCTATATGAACATTAATTGCTTGTTTGTTGTTTTTATACTATTTCGATTTTTGCTGAACAGTGTTTTTCTTGTGAATCTCTCCGGAGGGAATGCTCTAATTTTATGTTATGTTATGTTATTATGCACAATAAAGATTAACTAGTAATTTGGAAAATCTTTGTGTAATCTTTCCTAAGGGTGGAGGTTACTCCACACCTGTGTTATATAACTTTGAGGAAAGCTATCCAAAAAAAAGGGACATAGTATTGAGATCAATTTGTGAAGTACCTGGGGGTTCAAAGTGCTCACCACCCATCTAGAAAAGTTCCATTGGGGGTCTAGTTTCCAAAACGGGGTCACTTGTGGGTGAGCTCCAATGTTTAGGCACACAGGGGCTCTCAAAAACGCGACATGGTGTCCGCTAACAATTTGAATGGAAAATTAGCCCAAATTGTTAGCGGACACCATGTTGTTTGGAGAGCCCCTGTGTGTCTAAACATTGGAGCTCACCCACAAGTGAAAGTGACCCCATTTTGGAAACTAGACTCCCAAAGGAACTTATCTAGATGCATAGTGAGCACTTTGAACCCTCAGGTATTTCACAAATTGATCCGTAAAAATGAAAAAGTACTTTTTGTAAAATATAAAAAGAAATTTCTTTTAGCCTAAATTTTTTTCATTTTCACATGGGCAACAGGATAAAATGCATCCTAAACTTTGTTGGGCAATTTCTTCTGAGTACATCGATATCTCATATGTGGTCATAAACCACTGTTTGGGCGCACGCAGGGCTCAGAAGGGAAGGAGCGCCATTTCACTTTTTGAATGGAAAATTAGCTCCGAAAGTCAAATTGCGCTCCCTCCCTTCTGAGCCCTGCCGTGCGCCCAAACAGTGGTTTATGACCACATATGAGATATCGATGTACTCAGAAGAAATTGCCCAACAAAGTTTAGGATGCATTTTATCCTGTTGCCCATGTGAAAATGAAAGAATTGAGGCTAAAAGAACATTTTTGTTGGGAAAATTAAAATGTCCATTTTTTCTTTCCACATTTCTTTAGTTCATGTGAAGCACCTGAAGGGTTAATAATCTTCTTGAATGTAGTTTTGAGTAGCTTGATGGGTGCAGTTTTTGGAATGGTGTCATTTTTGGGTGTTTTCTGTCATATAAACCCCTCAAAGGGACTTCAAATGTGATGTGGTCACTAAAAAAAATTTTTGTAAATTTTGATGGAAAAATGAGAAATCGCTGATGAACTTTGAACCCTTATAACTTCCTATCCCAAATTTTTTTTTTTTTCCAAAATTGTGCTGATGTAAAGTAGACATGTGGGAAATGTTATTTATTAACTATTTTGTGGCACATAACTCTCTGGTTTAACAGAATAAAAATTAAACATTTGAAAATTGCTAAATTTTCAAAATTTTGCAAATTTTTTATTTTTTCACAAATAAACGCAAAAATTATCGACCTAAATTTAATACTAACATGAAGCCCAATATGTAACGAAAAAACAATCTCAGTATCGCTAAGATCCGTTGAAGTGTTCCAGAGATATTACCTCATGAAAGGACACCAGTCAGAATTGCCAAAAATGGCCAGGTCAGTAAGGCTAAAATAGGCTGGGTCATGAAGGGGTTAAATATGAATTTTAATAAATGAATTTGTGTAAATTAATCTAGTTTCACTTATCTGTACACTCTGATAGGGGTAGGATACAGGTGATTTGGGCAATTTCCAACTCTGTCTAGACTAGTCAGATGCTGGAATAGCTCCTCCTATTGAACCCTCAATTCTCATATCAAAACTACACAATGCAAAGGGGATATAATTCATACACTTTACCAGCAGATGGTGCTGCAACAAATGAGAAAACATCTGGAAAAATACATATGATGGGGCACATCTGATAACAGTAAAGGGGTAGCTAGGAAATGAGCTGCAGTGTGAAGGTTTACTCAGTGTCCAGGGGTACTTAAAGAGACACACTGGACCTGGATACTACATATGTGTTCAGTCAGTCTGGGGTAGCGCCTGATCAGCTCTTTCCCACACTTCCTCAGGTGATTAACAAGTCTTTTTATATGTGCACAGATTGTTGAAACTGTATATCTAGACACATGCCTCACCGGGCTAGTCCAAACTCTCCTTAGTCCTAAAACAGTGAGCACAATGCACCAAAGCTTTGGATTAAAATTATTTAAAAGTTTGCATCATTTTCTCTCAACTGGAGGCTGCACTAAAATTGTGCGACTTATTGCGTTTTCACACTGGTTTTGTCAAGCTCAACAAAGTGGAGACGGCAAAGGCGACAGCAGCCGCTCATCAAATTCATGATTATCAACAGCGTTCACTAAGCCACAAATCTCACTCTGTGGGGCCGGGAGTGGGATGTGTAGGGAGGTCACACAAGTGTCCACATGCCTCGTCATAAACCTGGAGTGTCTGACTCCAGCCCGGTTCAACACCAGTGTAAACAACGCCGGTTTTGATGTATTGGGCCCAATGTTTTGTCTCTGAGAGGCCGCTACCTTTCACAGCAAAACATACCTGTCTGCAGTCACAAAGGCCAGGCTCTAATTCATGGGAAGGATGAATTTGAGGCAGAAATCCTGTGTGCTTACATGGCGCCATCATTCTGTAGTGCTTTACAGAAACTATCATCACTGACACCATTGGTGCTTACAATCCAAATACTAATAATAATGAATTTAGAGTGTGGGAGGATATTTGAGAACCCAGAGGAAAGGCACGCAAGTACGGGGAGAACCTACAAAGTCCTGCACGTGCCGTCCTTGGTGGGAATTGAACCCAGGACCCCAGCGTTGCAAAGTGACAATGCTGACCACTGAGCCACCGTACACGGTGCTGACCACTGAGCCACGTACACGGTGCTGACCACTGAGCCACCGTACACAGTGCTGACCACTGAGCCACCGTGCCCATCAATGAATATCATAAGATAAAAAAAAAAAGTGTTTAAAAAAACAACTACAATGCAATGACCATGCGATATCTGTCAGTAAACATTCAACTATTTGTGCACATGTACACTATTGTAACAAGCGCTGATTACACAGGGAAATGTTACTGATGGTAAATCCCAGTGGTGGGAGGAAAATACAGGCAAATAAGTGAAATGTGAGGCTGAATCATTGTATGGATTGTACCCCAGCCCATGTTACTCAGCTGCCTCCATCTCGGCTTCTTGTCTGTACAGATGGTGTTATCGGAGAAGGTGGGTCAGCTCATGGACTGGGCCAGCAAGAGACCGGTCATCCGTATGAATGGAGATAAGTTCCGTCGATTAATCAAGGCTCCACCGAGGAACTACTCTGTGATTGTCATGTTCACAGCGCTGCAGTCACACAGGCAATGCGTCGTTTGCAAGTAAGAATAGAAAGCGTACAAATGGGCTGCACTGTTTTAGAACTATAATACTGCATGACTTTTTACTAGGTTTACTTACCTGTATTTCTTTTTTCTGTGAGATGTTTAAAAGGGCACGATGATTTCCCAATGGCACAATATGGCTCAGTGGTCACCAAGCTTTCTCACATTGAGAGCTACATCCAGAACCCCCTCCCTTAGTAATGACATTCAGAACCCCCTCCCTTAGTAATGACCTCCAGAACCCCCTCCCTTAGTAATGACATCCAGAACCCCCTCCCTTAGTAATGACATCCAGAACCCCCTCCCTTAGTAATGACATCCAGAACCCCCTCCCTTAGTAATGACATCCAGAACCCCCTCCCTTAGTAATGACGTCCAGAACCCCCTCCCTTAGTAATGACGTACAGAACCCCCTCCCTTAGTAATGACATTCAGAACCCCCTCCCTTAGTAATGACATTCAGAACCCCCTCCCTTAGTAATGACATCCTGAACCCCCTCCCTTAGTAATGACATCCTGAACCCCCTCCCTTAGTAATGACATCCAGAACCCCCTCCCTTAGTAATGACGTCCAGAACCCCCTCCCTTAGTAATGATGTCCAGAACCCCCTCCCTTAGTAATGACGTCCAGAACCCCCTCCCTTAGTAATGATGTCCAGAACCCCCTCCCTTAGTAATGATGTCCAGAACCCCCTCCCTTAGTAATGATGTCCAGAACCCCCTCCCTTAGTAATGACATCCAGCTCATGGTCCCCTCCCATTTTGATGCTTTGTTGTTTTTCAAATATTCTGAAATAGTTTTCCTATTCGATGATCCCAGTATGTTTGCATACCTTATCGTCTTATTGCACATGATTGATATTTTCTGGTCATCATAATGGGAGACCCAGACAATGGGGTTTAGGGCACTGCCCTCCGGAGGTCACACTAGGTACTACAAGTTTGTAGACACCGCCTCCTCCGCTTATAAACCCCTACCGCAGGGAACATCCTCAGTTTTTAACTTAGTGTGCTCGGAGGATCACGCTTTGCTTGCACTTCACTGCATTCTCACTACTTACGTGATGGCGTCTGAAGACAAGGTAATATGGTCCTGGTCGGGACCTGCGACAGCCTCCCCGCTCACCCTTGTGGCACACGCAGGTGGAGGTACCGGAGGGCCTAGGGCCTGGACACTTCGTGTTCTCCCGGTACGCTGTCGCACTCCTTTCCATCCCTCTCTGGGGGGCTCTGGAGAGTGGGAGATGGGAGCCTTGCACAGCTCCGCTCCGTCCGAGGCCTCCCTAAATGGTGCTTACAGACCGGACTGGAGCCAGCCCAGTCCGAGGCCTCCCTAAATGGTGCTTACACTCTGGACTGGGCTGAACCCCCGTCCGAGGCCTCCCTAAATGGTGCTTACAGACCGGACCGGCACTGAGGCACTCTGTGTCTCCTGTGTGCCTGGGGGTAGTGTCTGTCACTATTGTGTCCTGACACTCAGACCGCGCGTTACCCTCGGGTCCGCGGATCTGCGGGTGTACCCTGTGCTGGGGTCACCCTGGCTGACCGCCCTGTGTGTCACAGGGGCTGAGGCCGTAGACTGCGAATCTTTGGATGTAATGGCAGTCTGTGTGTGTGTACTGTGTTTTACACTATTTCCCGCGCTGCGGGATCCAGCACCTCCATTTTGGAGCTGCCTGGAGGAGAGAAGGCAGCCCTTGCGGTGACGTCACCGGGGGGCGTGTGTGTGTGCTTCCCGCGTGTTCTCGGCGCCGCCCACGACTTTACTGGCGGCGGCCATCTTCTCCCTCACTTCCCGGCTGGGTTCTACGGCAGCGCGTGTCTGCACTTCAGAGGGAGACCGGAACTCGCGGAGGTCACACACACACACCGCTTCCTCCCACCGCTTTACTGCGGTCGGTAAGCCACCGGGACTCCCGGTTTGTTTGTCTGTACGACTTGGCTTATACATCCCCTACTGTGGCTATGTCCTCAGTTAGGAAGCTTGCTGCTAAGGCGGCGGATGCTGCCATTACCTGTGCTACATGCAATGGTACACTGGTGGAGGGGTCCTGCAATAACTGCAGACGCCCAGAAGCCCGGACTGGCACTGCTGAGGCAGCAGCTCCGGTGCTGTACCCTGAGGTTCAGGTGATCCCAGGACCATGGGAAACGCAGAATAGGATCAATGAATCCCTGCTGTCCCAGATGTCCTCCATGTCGCAGTCACTGGAGGCACTTCATAGGAGACTGGAAAATCCAGCTACTCCTCCCAGTTACCCCCGGGCGTCTCTCCCTTCTACTGTGAGACCCCTTAAGCGAGCTCGTCGTGAGGAGTCACCCGAGCTCCAGGCTCTCTCTGAGGAGGAGCGTTCCTCTGATGGAGAGGAAGATGATGGGGGTTCTACTCTCGGGTCTGTGTCTGAACCTCCAGATGGGGTGGAGGATCTGGTGTCCTCCATCAATGAGACCTTACGTCTCGTGACTCCCCCTGAGGAGGTTATCGTGCACCCGAAGGAGGTCTATCAATGGCTACGGCCAGAGGCTAGACCAAGTGGCTCTTTCATGGACCACACTAATTTTGGAAGGGTGGTTAGAGCACCCAGGTTACATCCTGGGCGGCGCTATGTCCGCAAACCTAAGGACAATCGCTTCCCCTTCTCCCAGGAGGTGCTCCAGGAATGGTCGCAGTCCCCGAAGGTGGACGCTTCCATGACTAGAATTGCTGCACGCTCTCTGTTTTCTGCCTCTGATAGCTCCTCATTGAAGGATGCGACTGATAGACAGGTCGAGCAACTCGCCAAGTCTTCCTATGAGGCTGTGGGGTCTTCATTTGCCCCTAATTTTGCCACGGTCTGGACCTTACAAGCGATTACTACCTGCTTGGATGGTATCACGGACCTGGCAAGGTCCAGTCCAGAGGTCCTGGCGCTTACCGAGAGAGCAAGGGCCTATGCGGACTATGCCCGGACGGCATCTTTGGAAACTGCCACTCGCTCAGCTGTGGCTTCGGCCAATGCGATAGCGATCCGCAGGTTGTTGTGGCTACGTCTTTGGGACTCAGATGCCACTTCTAAGAAGATTTTGCAGAATCTTCCATTCGCCGGTGACAGGCTTTTTGGCACCGAGCTGGACAAGCTGATAAAGGATTCTGCTGAGTCTAAGATACCGCAGAATAAGCCTAAGCCACGGTATACCGTTAAAAGGAACCCAAAACAGTGGTCCTTTCGATCCAGCTCGCAGTCATCCACGACGTCCGCTCGCGCGGACCGAGGGGGCAAGCCTGCTACTCAGTGGCGCTCCAAGAGTCGTCAGAAGAAGCCGGCGGGGGCAGCGGCTGCCACCCCCAAGCCCGCCTCGACATGACTCGCTCTCTCATCCTGCCTCCCCACAGGTGGGGGGCCGCCTGTCTCGCTTTCAGGACACGTGGCTCCTTCACGTTCAAGATCAGTGGGTTCGAGACGTAGTCTCGCGAGGTTACAGGATAGAGCTGACATCAAGACCGTTACCCCGATTCCATCGGTCTGTGCCATCCCCAGAAAAGGCTCAGGCTTTTCACCTGGTGTTGGAGGGACTCCGCAGAGACGGAGTAGTGGTCCCAGTGCCCACGGCAGAGAGGTTCGGGGGTTTTTACTCCAACCTCTTTATTGTCCCGAAAAAGGACGGTTCCTTTCGACCGGTCCTGGACCTCAAATTGTTCAACCGTCACGTGTTGGTTCGGAAGTTCCGCATGGAATCCCTACGCTCCGTTATCGCGGCTGTGTCGCAGGGAGACTTCCTAGCGTCCATCGATATCAAGGACGCTTACCTTCACGTGCCCATTGCACCGGCTCATCAGCGCTGGTTGCGATTCGCAGTGGGGGACGAACACTTCCAATTTGTGGCCCTTCCCTTCGGGTTGGCCTCAGCACCACGGGTGTTCACGAAGGTGATGGCCTCTATGATGGCTCTCCTGCATGTGCAGGGGCACGCCGTCATACCCTATCTGGACTACCTATTGGTCAGGGCGCCTTCGGAAGACCTTTGTCGGGTGAGCCTGGAGGTGACCATGAGGTCTCTGGAACAGTTCGGGTGGCTTCTCAATACTCAGAAGTCGACCCTGGTTCCGACCCAGTCATTGACATATCTGGGCATGGACTTCCACACGGACTCAGCCCTGGTGTCTCTACCTCAAGCCAAGCAACTGGCGATCCACTCAGGGTACAGAATGTTCTCCTGTCACCTCACTCATCCCTTCGGGCGTTGATGAGACTAGTGGGACGCATGGTAGCGGCGATAGAGGCGGTGCCTTTTGCACAGTTTCGTCTCCGTCCTCCAGCTGGAGTTTCTTCGCCGATGGGACAAGAGAGCGATATCTCTGAATCGATTGGTGGCACTGTCACAACCGACCAGGGACTCCCTGCAGTGGTGGCTCCAGCCACGTCACTTGTCACGGGGCCGGTCATTCTCAAACCGTCATGTTAGTGGTGACCACCGACGCCAGTCTGAAGGGCTGGGGGGCGGTGTTCTTACACCACAGGGCTCAAGGCCTCTGGACTCAGTCGGAGTGGGCGTTGCAGATCAACGTGCTGGAGATCAAGGCGGTCTATCTGGCGCTCCTGGCGTTTCAGAATTCCTGCAGGACACCCATTCGGGTACAGTCCGACAATGCGACGGCCGTCGCCTACATAAATCATCAGGGAGGGACCAGAAGGCTCAGGCCCTCGCCGAAGTCCACCGCATTCTGTCTGGGTGAGAGGAAAACGACTGCCTGATCTCCGCAGTTCACATCCCAGGGGTCGAGAACTGGGAGGCCGACTACCTGAGCCGGCAGGGGATGGACGCCGGAGAGTGGTCTCTACATCCAGACGTCTTCTCGGGACATCTGCGGCAGATGGGGCACTCCGGACGTGGATCTGATGGCCTCACGGCTGAATCATCAGGTGCCCCAGTACGTGGCGAGATCGTGGGATCCTCAGTCTCTGGGGGCGGATGCCCTGATCCTGAGTTGGTCAGTTTTCCAGCTGCCATATGTGTTCCCAGCCTCTGGCTCTGATTCCCAGGGTTCTGTGGAAAATCAGATCGGAATGCAGAGTAGCCATTCTAGTGGCTCCGGATTGGCCCAGGAGGTCCTGGTATCCGGACCTGTGGCAACTGTCAGGCGGCCACAGTGGGCTCTTCCAGAATCGCGCAGACTTTACTCGCGCAAGGCCCATTCTTCCACCTCAATTCCAAGGCCCTCAGATTGACTGCATGGCTCTTGAGGCCTGGCTGCTGACGTCCAGGGGTTTCTCTCCTACAGTGGTGGCCACTATGAATCGGGCTAGGAAGCCCGTATCCAGGAAATGTACCACAGAAGTGGAAAATCTTTTTTACCTGGTGTCCTCTGGTGGACGGTCCCCGTGGCCCTTGTCCATCCCGACGTTGTTGGCCTTCCTACAGTCGGGTTTGGAAGTTGGGATTATCCCTTGGCTCTTTGAAAGGTCAAGTATCAGCACTTTCTGTGCTGTTTGACAGGCGATTGGCGCTCCTCCCGAAGGTCCGTCAATTTCTGCAGGGGGTGTCGCGGATGGTTCCGCCCTACAGGAGACCTCTGGACCCGTTGGGACCTTAACTATGGTCCTGGCGGCATTGCAAAAACCGCCGTTTGAGCCTCTGAGGGATGTTTCTTATCTCGTCTATCCCAGAAAGTGCCTTTTGGTGGCGATTACATCTCTGAGGAGGGTCTCAGAATTGGCTGCACTATCGTGCAAGTCACCCTTTCTGGTGGTTCACCAAGACAAGGTGGTGTTGCGCCCACGGCCAGAATTCTTGCCGAAGGTGGTTTCAACTTTTCACCTGAACCAGGAGATTGTTCTCCCATCATTTTGCCCGCTCCCGTTCATCAGGTTGAGCGCGATCTCCATACTCTGGATCTTGTGAGAGCTATACGCATTTATGTGTCCAGGACCGCCTCCTTTAGGAGTTCGGATTCCTTATTTGTTCTTACAACAGGTCGCTGTAAGGGGTCCGCGGCTTCGAAGTCAACCTTGGCCAGATGGATTAAGGCTTCCATTCAAGAGGCTTACCGGTCTTCTGGTTTGCCTCTCCGGTGGGATTGAAGGCTCACTCTACCAGAGCCGTAGGTGCCTCCTGGGCTTTGCGACATCGAGCGTCTGCTCTGCAGGTGTGTCAGGCGGCCACTTGTCCAGCCTCACACTTTCTCTAAGCACTATATGGTGCATGCCCATGCCTCTGCGGATGCAAGTTTGGGCAGGCGGGTTCTCCAGGCGGCGGTTGCCCACCTTCTGAAAGGGAAACCATGTGTTATCCGTCTTGTTGAGGAACTCTTCCCGCCCTGGGGTATTGCTTTAGGACATCCCCATTGTCTGGGTCTCCCATTATGATGACCAGAAAAAAGAGTAATTTTGTTTACGTACCGTAAATTCTTTTTTCTTTAATCATCAATGGGAGACCCAGCACCCACCCAGTTGTTCCGTTTGCATGTTTTGCAGTTGATCTGTTCCCTGTTGGGACAGTGTTTGCCGGGTTAGTTGAACCGTCTGTGCACGGCATTTTCCCGATGTTTCGGGTGTGGTTTATTTGTCTCCTCGCAGCTTATGGACCAAACTGAGGATGTTCCCTGCGGTAGGGGTTTATAAGCGGAGGAGGCGGTGTCTACAAACTTGTAGTACCTAGTGTGACCTCCGGAGGGCAGTGCCCTAAACCCCATTGTCTGGGTCTCCCATTGATGATTAAAGAAAAAAGAATTTACGGTACGTAAACAAAATTCTCTTTATTGCTATTGTGCATGGCTGTTTCAAATCATTCCCTCACTGCTATGTCCACCTAGCGCAGGTCACTGCAGAAAAAAAACTTTAGTGACACCTCGTCCTGCGTTTCCGGCCTTGTTATTATTTGTGTCATATTTTCCTTCTTCTTATTACCTGCTACACACCGACGAAAATAAAAAAAACATACCCACACTTTTTGGGGAGTGAATACTGGTATATCCCAACAATATGGTGGTCAGGCATCGCTTCGCAGTGTCAACTAGGTAGAGCAGTTTTAGACAGTGATCTTCAGCTCTCCTTATAAGACATCCGTGGAAGAAATCCTCCAGTTAAAACATAGTGGTGCATCGGAGGCTCGTCTGCTTGCCTTATGCAGTTTCTCACAGCTTAAGCACGGCTGATCGTAATAAGACAAGGTAATTGGGTCCGTGTCTGGGACTCACAGTTGCGCTTCGACCCAATTGTGGATCACTGAGAGGAAGTCCTTCTAGGATCGCTTTTGTGGACAACTATACTGTTCCACCGGAACGATGTAAGTGCTTCTCCATTTCGTGCTATGTGAGGCTCTGAATGGTAAGTCTTGGAGTGCTCTTGCTTTCATCCCTCCGCCGGGCCCCCTATAGATGGTGGCCTGACAGAGTCCGACACGCCAAAACGTCCCTCCAAATATCCAGAAAATGAAACATGAAATTGGGGAATTCCCGGTGTATTTCTTTGGCTCCAAAGACTATTACTGGACGCACCACGCACGAGTGTTTCCGTACATGGAGGGGGATCGTGGCACTAAACATCACGGCGCTAAAAGCATTGGAAACGTTTTTAAAAATGGTAAGAGTAGAAAAATGACCGAGTCCATGGTCTTCTGATAAGCTGCACTCGCATGTTAGTGGTAAGAGCCTCCAATCCCCTCCTTAAAAGCAAGGAGTCTCATTTGGCAAAACACTGAAGTGTTACATTTATTTTTTATAGCCTCGATACACTGACTGGTGGCCACAGCACAAGTGTATTTATTTTCTCAAGTGTTAGGGGTTGTGACCACCAGTAATATATTACTGATGTAATGGATGGGACATCACCTGTGTTTTTTACAATGGAGCGATCCGTGCAGTCATCTGATTGCCTCCTGCCCTCTCCACCATGAGGCTGTGCAGTCCTCGCTATATGATGTCCTAAAAGGCTTTCTGCAGTCTTTAAAGGGAACCTGACATGCCCTTTTTTCTGGTCATCATAATGGGAGACCCAGACAATGGGGTTTAGGGCTCCGCCCTCCGGAGGTCACACTAGGTACTACAAGTTTGTAGACACCGCCTCCTCCGCATATAAACCCCCACCGTAGGAGAAATCCTCAGTTTTAAACTTAGTGTGCTCGGAGGATCACGCTTTGCTTGCACTTCACTGCATTCTCACAGCTTACGTGATGGCGTATGAAGACAAGGTAATTGGTCCCGGTCGGGACCCTCGACAGTCTCCCCGCTCACCCTTTGTGGAACACGCTGGTGGAGGTACCGGAGGGCTTTTAGCCTGGACACTTAGCTGTTCTCCCGGTACGCTGTCGTGCTTTCCCCTTTCCATCCCTCTGTGGAGGCTCTGGATAGGGGGAGCCTGGAGCCTTGCACAGCTCCGCTCCGTCCGAGGCCTCCCTAAATGGTGCTTACAGACCGGACGGAGCCAGCCCAGTCCGAGGCCTCCCATTATGGTGCTTACATTCCGGACTGGTGCTGTACCCCCGTCCGAGGCCTCCCTAAAGGTGCTTACAGACCGGACCGGCACTGAGGCCCCTTGTGGTCTCATGCTGTGCCTGGGGGTAGTGTCTGTCACTTTGGTGGCATGGCACTCAGACCGCGCGGTTACCCTCGGGTCCGCGGTTCTGATAGTGTACCCTGTGCTGGGGTCACTCTGGCTGACCGCCCTGTGTGTCACAGGGGCTGAAGCTGAAGGCTGCTGCTGTTTGTTTTGTGCGGGCAGTCTGTGTGTGTGTATGTGTATTACTTCACACTCTTTTCCCGCGCTGCGGGCTCTGGCACCTCCATTGCTGAGGCAGCCTGGAGGGGGAGGAAGCAGCTCTTGTGATGACTCACTGATGGGCGTGTTTTTTGTGTTCTCCCGCGTGTTCCTGGCCACGCCTACGTCTTCACAGTCGGCGGCCATATTCTCCCTCACTTCCCGGCTGGGATCTGGCTGCAGCGTGTGTCTGCACTCTCAGGGAGACCGGAACTCGCGGAGGTCACACAATTACACCGCTTCCTCCTACCGCTTCTAGCGGTCGGTAAGCCACCGGGTTCCCCGGTTTGTTTGTTTACAACTTGGCTTATTCCCCTACTGTGGAGATGTCCTCAGTAAGGAACATGCTGCTAAGGCAGCAGATGGCACCATTACCTGCGCTACATGCAACGGTTCACTGGTGGAGGGGTCCTGCAATAATTGCGGGCGCCCAGAGACCCAGACAGTTACTGCAGAGTCAGGATCTGCGGGTCTGTACCCTGAGGCTCGGCTGATCCCAGGGACATGGGAAACGCAGAGTAAGATAAATGAATCTCTGCTGGCCCAGATGTCCTCCATGTCGCAATCCCTGGAGGCACTTCATAGGAGGCTGGAAAACCCAGCTACTCCTCCTAGTTACCCCCGGGTGTCTCTTACTTCTACTGTGAGACCCCCTAAGCGAGCTCGTGAGGCCTCTCCAGAGCTCCAGGCTCCCTCTGAGGAGGAGCGTTCCTCTGATGGTGAGGAAGATGATGGGGGTTCTACTTTGGGTCTGTCTCTGAATCTCCAGATGGGGTCGAGGATCTGGTGTCCTCCATCAATGAGACTTTACGTCTTGGTCACTCCTCCCGAGGAGGTGACTGTGCACCCCAAGGAGGTCTATCAATGGCTGCGGCCGGAGGCTAGACCAAGTGGAGCCTTTATGGACCACACTAATTTTGGAAGGGTGATTAGAACACCCAGGTTACATCCTGGGCGGCGTTATGTCCGTAAAGCCAAGGACCTTCGCTTTCCCTTTCCTCAGGAGGTGCTTCAGGAGTGGTCGCAGTCCCCAAAGGTGGATGCTTCCATGACCAGGATTGCTGCACGTTCCTTGTTTTCCGCCTCTGATAGCTCCTCATTGAAGGATGCTACGGATAGACAGGTTGAGCAACTCGCCAAGTCATCCTACGAGGCTGTGGGCTCTTCATTTGCCCCTAATTTTGCCACGGTCTGGACCCTACAGGCGATTACCTCCTGCTTGGATGGTATCTCTGACCTAGCTAGGTCCAGCCCAGAGGTCCTGGCGCTTACCGACAGGGCGAAGGCTTACGCGGATTACGCCAGGACGGCAACTTTGGAAACTGCCACTCGCTCGGCTGTGGCTTCCGCCAATGCTATAGCGATCCGCAGGTTGTTGTGGCTGCGTCTTTGGGACTCAGATGCCACGTCTAAGAAGATTTTGCAAAATCTTCCATTTTCTGGTGACAGGCTCTTTGGCACCGAGCTGGACAAGCTGATTAAGGATTCTGCTGAGTCTAAGATACCGCAGAATAAGCCTAAGCCACGGTATACCGTGAAAAGGAACCCAAAGCAGTGGTCCTTTCGCCCCAGCTCGCAGTCATCAGCAACGTCCACTCGCACGGACCGTGGGGGAAGCCCTCTACCCAGTGGCGCGGCAAAGGTCGCCAAAAGAAGCCGGCAGGGGCAGCAGCTGCCACCCCCAAACCCGCTTCGGCATGACTCGCTCCTTCATCCTGTCTCCCCACAGGTGGGGGGCCGCCTGTCTCTCTTTCAGGACAGGTGGCTACTCCACGTCCAAGACCAGTGGGTCCGAGACGTAGTCTCAAGAGGCTACAGGATAGAGCTGACGTCACAGCCGGTACACCGATTCCATCGGTCTGCTCCATCCCCAGACAAGGCTCAGGCTTTTCACCGGTGTTGGAGGGTCTCCGCAGAGACGGAGTGGTGGTCCCAGTGCCCACGGGAGAGAGGTTCAGGGGTTTTTACTCCAACCTCTTATCGTCCCAAAGAAGGACGGCTCTTTCCGTCCGGTTCTGGACCTAAAGTTGTTCAACCGTCACGTGTTGGTTCGGAAGTTCCGTATGGAATCCCTGCGCTCCGTGATCGCGGCGGTGTCACAGGGGGATTTCCTAGCGTCCATCGATATCAGGGACGCTTACCTTCACGTGCCCATTGCACCAGCTCATCAGCGCTGGCTGAGATTTGCAGTGGGGGAAGAACACTTCCAATTTGTGGCACTGCCGTTCGGGCTAGCCTCGGCACCGCGAGTGTTCACAAAGGTGATGGCCTCCATGATGGCTCTCCTGCATGTGCAAGGACACGCTGTCATTCCCTATTTGGACGACCTGCTGGTCAGGGCGCCATCGGAAGACCTTTGTCGGGTGAGCCTGGAAGCGACCATGAAGTCTCTGGAACAGTTCGGGTGGCTTCTCAACATTCCAAAGTCGACCCTGGTCCCGACCCAGTCATTGACATATCTGGGCATGGACTTCCACACAGACTCAGCCCTGGTGTCCCTACCTCAAGCCAAACAGCTTGCGATCCAGTCAGGAGTACAGACGGTTCTTCTGTCACCACAATCTTCCCTACGGGGATTGATGAAGCTGGTGGGACGCATGGTGGCGGCGATAGAGGCGGTGCCTTTCGCGCAGTTTCGCCTCCGACCTCTCCAGCTGGAGATTCTTCGCCGATGGGACAAAAGGACGATCTCTCTGAATCGGCTAGTGACGCTGTCACAATCGACCAGGGACTCCCTGCAGTGGTGGCTCCTGCCACATCACCTGTCACGGGGTCGATCCTTCCTAAAACCGTCATGGTTAGTGGTGACCACCGACGCCAGTCTGAAGGGCTGGGGGGCGGTGTTCTTACACCATAGGGCTCAAGGCCTCTGGACTCAGTCGGAGTCGGCGTTGCAGATCAACGTACTGGAGATCAAGGCGGTCTATCTGGCGCTCCTAGCGTTTCAGACCTTCCTGTCGGGACGGCCCATTCGGGTACAGTCCGACAATGCGACGGCCGTCGCCTACATAAATCATCAGGGAGGGACCAGAAGCGCTCAGGCCCTCGCCGAAGTCCACCGCATTCTAGCATGGGTGGAGGAAAACGGCTGCCTGATCTCCGCAGTACACATCCCAGGGGTCGAGAACTGGGAGGCCGACTACCTGAGCCGACAGGGGATGGACGCCGGAGAGTGGTCCCTGCATCCAGAAGTCTTCCGGGACATCTGTGGGAGATGGGGCGTTCCGGACGTGGATCTGATGGCCTCACGGCTGAATCATCAGGTGCCACAATACATGGCGCGGTCTTGGGATCCTCAGTCTCTGGGGGCGGATGCCCTGATCCTGAGTTGGTCCAGCTTCCAGCTGCCATATGTGTTCCCGCCTCTGGCTCTAATTCCCAGGGTTCTGTGGAAAATCAGGACAGAATGCAACAGAGCCATTCTGGTGGCTCCAGATTGGCCCAGGAGGTCCTGGTACCCGGACCTGTGGCAACTGTCAGGCGGACACCGGTGGGCTCTCCCAGAACGCGCAGATCTACTCGCGCAAGGCCCGTTCTTCCACCTCAATTCCAGGGCCCTCAGATTGACTGCATGGCTCTTGAGGCCTGGCTGCTGACATCCAGGGGTTTCTCTCCTGCGGTTGTTGCCACAATGAACCGGGCAAGGAAACCTGTCTCCAGGAAGATATACCACAGAACGTGGAAAATCTTTTTCTCCTGGTGTTCCTCTGGTGGTCGCTCACCGTGGCCTTTGTCCATCCCGACATTGCTGGCTTTCCTACAGTCGGGTTTGGAGTTGGGATTATCCCTTGGCTCTCTGAAAGGTCAAGTATCGGCACTTTCAGTGCTGTTTGACAGGCGATTGGCGCTTCTCCCGAAGGTCCGTCATTTTCTGCAGGGGGTGTCTCGGGTGGTTCCGCCTTACAGGCGACCTCTGGACCCTTGGGACCTCAACATGGTCCTGGCGGCGCTGCAGAAACCGCCGTTTGAGCCTCTGAGAGACATCTCTCTCTCTCGTCTGTCCCAGAAAGTGGTCTTTCTGGTGGCGATTACGTCTCTGAGGAGGGTCTCAGAATTGGCTGCACTTTCGTGCAAGTCACCCTTTCTGGTGGTTCACCAAGACAAGGTGGTGTTGCGTCCACGGCCTGAATTCTTGCCGAAGGTGGTTTCCACTTTCCACCTAAACCAGGAGATTGTTCTCCCATCATTTTGCCCCGCTCCCGTTCATCAGGTTGAGCGCGATCTCCATACTCTGGATCTCGTGAGAGCTGTACGCATTTATGTGTCCAGGACCGCCTCCTTTCGGAGTTCGGATTCCTTATTTGTCCTCACGATGGGTCGCTGTAAGGGGTCCGCGGCTTCGAAGTCAACCTTGGCCAGGTGGATCAAGGCTCCCATTCAAGAGGCATACCGGTCTTCTGGCTTGCCTCTCCCGGTGGGGTTGAAGGCACACTCTACAAGAGCTGTTGGTGCCTCATGGGCCTTGCGACATCGAGCATCTGCTCTCCAGGTGTGTCAGGCGGCCACTTGGTCCAGTCTGCACACTTTCTCAAAGCACTATATGGTGCATGCCCATGCCTCTGCGGATGCAAGTTTGGGCAGGCGGGTCCTCCAGGCGGCGGTTGCCCACCTTTAAGGGGGTCCGTGTATTATCCGTCTTGTTGAGGAACTCTTCCCGCCCTGGGGTATTGCTTTAGGACATCCCCATTGTCTGGGTCTCCCATTATGATGACCAGAAAAAAGAGAATTTTGTTTACGTACCGTAAATTCTTTTTTCTTTAATCATCAATGGGAGACCCAGCACCCACCCAGTTGTTCCGTTGCATGTTTGCATTTAATCTGTTCTCTGTTGAGACAGTGTTTTCCGGGTTGTTCAACCGTCTGGGCACGGCATTCTTCCCGATGTTTCGGGTGTGGTTAATTTTCTCCTCGCAGCTTATAGACTAAACTGAGGATTTCTCCTACGGTGGGGTTTATATGCGGAGGAGGCGGTGTCTACAAACTTGTAGTACCTAGTGTGACCTCCGGAGGGCGAGCCCTAAACCCCATTGTCTGGGTCTCCCATTGATGATTAAAGAAAAAAGAATTTACGGTACGTAAACAAAATTCTCTTTTTCTGGAGCAAAAGTGTCTCTCTGTCCGCTGTTATTGCAGGGGAGGGAAAACACTAGGCCTTTCTACTGTCCTCATGACCTGGCAATTGGGGGTATAGTCCTGACTGTGTGAACTGTTGGGATTTGCCAGTCTGTAGTCACTTGGAGGCTGGGGAAATGTACATGAAGCCCAGAAAGCCCCTCTGAATGAATAGATATGTGGAAGATGTCCCAGTTATATTTCTGGCTTCTATGTAAGTGCCCTGAAGAGCCATTAAAGAGACAACACCGATTATTACAGCCAGCCCTTTTCCCGCATTGTATTTTTTTTCTTTTTAGGTCTTCACTGATATTATTTTGGGATTGTCATAAGCAAACGTAACAATTAATCCCCAATAGGGCAGACCCAGCCTTCACTACATAAGGACAATAAGCTGTAGAATGCAATGGTTCTCATGCTGTCTTTGTATCTAGGCAAGCCGATGAGGAATACCAGATTCTAGCAAACTCCTGGCGTTACTCAAGTGCATTTACCAATAGGATTTTCTTTGCTCTGGTGGATTTTGATGAAGGATCCGATGTCTTCCAAATGGTAAAGTATGAAAGATGTTTTTGTTTCAATGAATTATAAAAACAAGTCCTTTCTATCAAACCAACCTGTATACTGATAGTATCCAACCTGCTCTCTAAGAAATGTAGATTTCTACTTTTTCCTTTGTATCCTTTTATTCTTCACAAATACTGCCTACTTGATGCTCATATATAACCTAAAACCCCAATAAAATAGATTTAAATTTGTGAGTGTAATGTGAGACGTTCATGAGGCATGAATCCATGTTCAAGGCACTATGTTTATGTACGTGTATTAATACATACCCTTTAAAAATAGATTTATAACCCCATGAACTTTTTCACCTTACACCCACAAACCTAAATGTATTTTATTGAGGTTGTATGTGATATACCAACACAGAGCAGCCAGTATTTGTGAAGTGTAAAATAAATGTTTTGTAAATATATAATTGAGTATTGTGACATGCATTTTGTATTCAGTCCCCCGTAGTCTGATATCCCTAAATAAAATCCTGAATGACCAAGTACCCCCAGAAGTCACCTAATTAGTAATTGAGTCCACCTGTGTGTAATCCGTCCTCAGTATAACTACAGCTGTTCTGTGGAGGCCTCAGAGGTTTGTTTGAAAACATTAGGGATCAAACATAATCATGAAAGCCAAGGAACAAACCAGATAGGTCATGGATAACGGTACTCCTTAATGGTGGGTTTACACTTTGTGATATCGGCGTCCAACTCCGACCAAAAGTCACGTGGTTCGGGCGTTGGAGCCAATATCGTTCCTGCGTTGTACGGTGTGAACATCCAATACGATGCAGGAACGATGGTAAACCGATATCGGGGGTCGAATGAGCGTGCTATTCAACCGCCCGATATCGGATGCCGGTTGGAGCCGGGTCGTCCCGTGTGACAGCCCAACTCCGATGTGTACTGCCACGTCACCCATTCACTCTCATGTTAAATGGTCGTTCCTGGGTTGGTGGGCGTACACATCGTCGGGACGTTGTATCCCGATATCGGCACGTCTAAACCGCCGATGCGATCAGGGAGAAACGGGCACTAAATGCGCGCTCCCGCGCCGTTGTATTACGATATCTGAACGATATCGCAACATGTAAACCCACCATCAATCTGGCTTTTATGGAAGAGTGATTTACAGATACGTGATATACATACACCCTCCAGTTTCAGTCCCTATGTTGCATCATAGAGATTCTTTATGGGAGAGAGTCAAGAAGAAAGCCATGTTTACACACAAGCCACACATAGTCCTGTTTGCAGTTTAAGATAAAAATCACAACTTTCACTAGTTTATTCTGAGCTTCAGATGAGACTTGCATACACTATTCAATTCTATGGGTGCAGAAAAATAGGTAGATCCCTATATGGCTCAATTGCATAACATGTGATTTTTTTGGAAAGTCTATTATTAACATGGGAAACTGCATTTAAGTTTTGTACGCTGCCGATGTATAAAAATGTATGTAATGCAGATGACCATATTAATGAAATATTGTTCATTTCTTATGGATGAAAATCAATGATCTACAGTACAGACCAAAAGTTTTGACACACCACCTAGAAAAATGAGTGGCCATCATTACTTTAAGAAATTAATGTCTCAGTCTGAAAAATTAGGAAAACTTTGAAAGTGTCCCCAAGTGCAGTTGCAAAAAAAATCAAGCGCTACAAAGAAACTGGCTCACATGAGTGTGTAACTGGGCCTTAAGACGTCACTCAGATATTTCCAGCAGTCCCATAGATAATGATGGAGTGAAGGTCAAGCAAGTGCAGGTCCACGATGTTCAAGATGGTGTTCTGCAGTGCTCCATTCTAAAGATTGCTGGGGGTTTAGGGTTCCAGTGGTTAAACCCACAGCAATCATCAAATAATCCCCTTTTCAGTAGACAGGGAATAAATTGCTATCTTGGTTTTGTCCCAAACAAATAATTCCCTATCCTTAGGACGTGTACCCGGGTTTCTGCAGCCTTGTTTTGAATGGGGCGGCTATGCATATATTCAGCTTGTGCTTCATTCACTGTCCATGGGACTGGAGGAGAAAGCCGAGCGTTGTGTTCAGCTATTTCCCACAATCTCACTAATGGTGAATGGAGTGGAGGCCTCGCTGGTGAAATTCTGCTTCAAAGCCCCCTATTTTGGGATTTCTGAGGATCTCAGCAGCTACACCCCTGCGGTCAGTAAATTTTCCTCTATCCAGTGGATTGGAGATGACATACTATTTTGGGAAAAAACCTTTAAAACACCTACTGTATTGGGAGTCTAAAATGTTCATGTTTTATATCCTATTTTATATAAATTGTGCATGATGGCTGACTTATCCTGTTCTTCCAGCTTAATATGAACTCTGCACCGACCTTCATTCACTTCCCGCCAAAGGGCAAACCCAGGAGGGGTGACACGTATGAGTTGCAAGTGCGGGGTTTTGCTGCAGAACAAATAGCTCGCTGGATTGCAGATAGGACCGATGTGAATGTAAGAGTATACTGCTTGTACTGCCGCGGGTTTATTTTTTGTATTTTATGAAACAAGGGATATTAAATTGAGATTACTTGTCCACTCTTCCCTTACAGATCCGTGTGATCCGGCCTCCTAACTACGCTGGCCCTTTAATGCTCGGCTTGCTCTTGGCTGTGATTGGAGGATTAGTGTATTTGAGGAGAAGCAACCTTGATTTCTTGTACAACAAAACCGGATGGGGGCTGGCTGCCCTGGTGAGTGAGTGTTCAGATTACTAAAACAACTTTACATCATACTTATGTTTGTGTTTCCACAAATTGTATTAAAGTAGTTTAAGAAAAATCTATAGATTGAATCTAATGCAGAAGGCTTTGGGTGCCTTGTATCAGGCTGGTATAGCGCACATTCACACGAGGGTGATGGGGCACCCATTTCAGAAAACCACCATCGCTCGGATCTGTGTTGTAAAGTAGTGACATAAGAAATGTGATAAAGTAGATTATTCACTGGTATCTCTCTGCAGTTTCAGCTCTGTGGTCCCTGAAGTTCTTCCAGTGATGTTATGTAGATAATTCATGGCATCACTGGGACCAGTGATTATCTGCCGCAGTCACTTGATGAATGTGACCAAGGGTCCCTAGATTGGTTGTGCTGGAACAACAAGGGGGCTAAACTGGGTAGTAAAGTAAAAATCTATAGATATAACCTGGGATCTCAAAGCCACCGAGGGACTGAAACAATCTTTTTTTTGTCAGCTGATTGATGGGTAATGATTAGGTTATATAAAAAAAAGCAGCTTTTAAATAGGCAAAAGTTCCTACAAACTGCTGTTGACCATCCTCTATTCTTCTTGTCTCAGTGCTTTGTGCTGGCAATGACCTCTGGACAAATGTGGAATCACATCCGTGGCCCTCCATATGCTCATAAGAACCCCCATACTGGTCAAGTGGTGAGTTGTTGTTTTTTTTTTTTTTCAATTTGTTTTTTGAGGATAGTGGTTTTTTTTTTTTTTTTTTTTTTTTCTCTAGTAGGTTAACAAAGCCCCCCCCAAAAAATCTGTGTATCATGACACTCTATATTAGTGGACTTCATAAGCACATGTCTCCCTGTGTGTCCATAAGTTCTAAGTTGGCACAGTTATTGAACTCGCCCTCTATTTCACAATAAATGCTTTATGCATGGTTAAAATGTCCTCATTTTTCTCATATGGCTGCCAACCTCTCAAACTACACTTTGTACAGATGCACAGACAATACCTCCCCTCTATACTCTACTGCTCCATCCAAGAGGATGGGGGTATCTCAGGGAAAAGATGTAGGATGAGAGAACTGAGAAAATGTAGATTAGTAAGCCTAAATGGGTTGTGTTTAGGGCATGCCTATAGGTGATGTCTAGGAATAGAAGCCTTGGCTTCTTTATTTCAGAAACTGCACCACCCTAACTACTGGGCAACTCTTCCCCATTGAAGTGGATAGAGCTGAGCTGCAATACCAATCACACATTTCATGTTCAGCGGGTATGGTGTTTAATAAAAGTAGCCATGTTTTTCTAATCTTAGACAACCATTTTAAAACTTTTCTTGTCTGAGGTTTTGAATTCCAGAAAACTGGTGCAGCACAAAAAAAAGTCTGAGTTGAGTGGGAGATTTGGACAAAGGAAAATGTTAGTGTCAGATGGAGAGCTAGGAAAAGGTGGTAAAGGGATGAGATACAAGTGCATTTCAATAAATATGAATATCATCAAAAAGATAATTTATTTCAGTAATTCAATATCTAAAGTGAAATTCATATATAATATAGTCATTAGAGTGATCCATTTCAAGTGTTTTCTGTAAATTTCTGTCAAGGTTGATGATTATGGCTTACAGCCAATGAAAACCCAAAAGTCATTATCTTGGAAAATTAGAATATTATATAAGACCAACTGTAAAAATGATTTTTAAATCATAAATGTTAGCCTGCGTTAAAGTATTCACAGTAAATGCACTCAATACTTAGTCGTGTGCTCCTTTTGCCTGAATTACTTCATCAATGCAGTGTGACAATTCAGGCGATC
This sequence comes from Allobates femoralis, assembly GCA_033576535.1. Taxonomy (NCBI): domain Eukaryota; kingdom Metazoa; phylum Chordata; class Amphibia; order Anura; family Aromobatidae; genus Allobates; species Allobates femoralis. Next base: position 92,378,064 of record JARQOC010000008.1, read on the forward strand.
ATCCTGTGGAGCTGCTGGTGTTATGGAAGCCCAGGTTGCTTTGATAGCAGCCTTAAGCTAATCTACATTGTTGGGTCGCATCTTCCTCTTGACAATACCCCATAGTTTCTCTATGGGGTTTAGCTCAGGCACGTTTGCTGGCTATTCAAGCACAGTGATACTGTGATTATTAAACCAGGTATTTGTACTTTTGGCAGTGTGGACAGGTGCCGAGTCCTGCTGGAAAATGAAATCTCCATTTCCAGAAAGCTTGTCGGCAGAGGGAAGCATGAATTCCTCTAAAATTACTTGGTAGATGGCAGCGCTGACTTTAGTCTTGATAAAACACAGTACACCTACAGTCATGGCCAAACGTTTTGAGAATGATACAAATATTAATTTTAACAAAGTCTACTGCTTCAGTTTTTCTAATGGCAATTTGCATATACTCCAGAATATCATAAAGAGTGATCAGCTTAACAGCAATTACTTGCTAAGTCAATATATTCCCAGAAAATGAACTTTAACCCCCAAAACACATTTCAACATCATTGCAGTCCTGCCTTAAAAGGAGCAGCTAACATCGTTTTAGTGATTGTTCCATTAACACAGGTGCGGGTGTTGATGAGGACAGGGCTGGCGATCAGTCATGATTAAGTAAGAATGACACCACTGGACACTTTAAAAGGAGGCTGGTGCTTGGTATCATTGTTTCTCTTCAGTTAACCATGGTTATCTCTAAAGAAACACGTGCAGCCATCATTGCACTGCACAAAAATGGCCTAACAGGGAAGAATATAGCAGCTAGAAAGATTGCACCTCAGTCAACAATCTATCGCATCATCAAGAACTTTTAAGGAGAGAGCTTCCATTGTTGTCAGAAAGGCTCCAGGGCGCCCAAGAAAGACAAGCAAGCGCCAGGACCGTATCTTAAAACTGTTTCAGCTGCGGGATCGGACTACCAGCAGTGCCGAACTTGCTCAGGCTGGTGTGAGTGCTTCTGCACGCACTGTGAGGCGGAGATTCTTTGAGCAAGGCCTGGTTTCAAGGAGGGCAGCAAAGAAGCCACTTCTCTCCAGAAAACACATCAGGGACCGACTGATATTCTGCAAAAGGTACAGGGAGTGGACTGCGGAGGACTGGGGTAAAGTCATTTTCTCTGATGAATCCCCTTTTCGATTGTTTGGGACATCTGGAAAACAGCTTATTCGGAGAAGAAGAGGTGAGCGCTACCACCAGTCTTGTCTCATGCCAACTGTAAAGCATCCTGAAACCATTCATGTGTGGGGTTGCTTCTCAGCCAAGGGAATCGACTCACTCACAGTCTTGCCTAAAAACACAGCCATGAATAAAGAATGGTACCAGAATGTCCTCCAAGAGCAACTTCTCCCAACCGTCCAAGAGCAGTTTGGCGCCCAACAATGCCTTTTCCAGCATGATGATGGAGCACCTTGCCATAAAGTAAAGGTGATAACTAAATAGCTCAGGGAACAAAACATAGAGATTTTGGGTCCATGGCCTGGAAACTCCCCAGATCTTAATCCATTGAGAACTTGTGGTCAATCATCAAGAGACGGGTGGACAAACAAAAACCAACAAATTCTGGCAAAATGCAAGCATTGATTATGCAGAATGGACTGCAATCAGTCAGGATTTGGTCCAGAAGTTGATTGAGAGCATGCCAGGGAGAATTGCAGAGGTCCTGAAGAAGAAGGGTCAACACTGCAAATATTGACTTGCTGCATTAACTCATTCTAACTGTCAATATAACCTTTTGGTGCTCATAATGTGATTGCAATTATATTTCTGTATGTGATATAAACATCAGACAAACACATATAAAAACCAGAGGGCAGCAGATCATGTGAAAATATCATTTTGGTGTCATTCTCAAAAGTTTTGGCCATGACAGTACACCAGCAGATGACATGGCTCCTCAAACCATCACTGATTGTAGAAACTTCACACTAGCCTCAAGTACCTTGGAGTGTGACCTCTCCAATCTTCCTCCAGACTCTGGGACCTTGATTTACAAATGAAATGCAAAATTTACTTTCATGCGAAAACAACACCTTGGACCACTGAGCAACAGTCCAGTTCTTTTTCTCTTTGCCCAGGTAAGACACTTCTTGCATTGTCTATTGGTCATGCGTGTCTTGACAAAAGGAATGCAACAGTTGTAGCCATGTCGTGGATACGTCTGTGTGTGGTGGCTTTGAAGCACTGACTCCAGCAGAATCTCTCCCAAATTTTTTAATGGCTTTTTCTTAATAACCCTTTCAAGGCTACAGTTATCCCGGTTGCTTGTGCACCTTTTCCTATCGCAATTTTTCCTTTTACTTTACTTTCCATTAACATGCTTGGATACAGCATTCTGTGAGCAGCCAGCTTTAGCAATGACCTTTACGGCTTACCCTCCTTGTGCCGTGTGTTAACACATGCCTTCTGGACATCTCTCAAGTTGGCAGTCTTGCCCATGATTGTGTAGGCTACTGAACCAGACTAAGGGACCATTTTAAATGCTCAGTAAACCTTTGCAGGTGTCTTCTGTTAATTATTCTAATTTTTTTCCAATCACCCATGACATCACCACCTGAGCGAGAGGATCCTTCCCTCCAGGGCAGGTAACCCACTAGAATAAAAAGGCGCCACATCTCCACATCAGTATGGTTTTCTGTCCTTTAGGAGAGGAGACCCACGTGTGGCTGCACGGCAGCTGAACTTTCTGGTGTTCCTGGTCTGGGGCCGGCATGGGAAGAGTTGTACCTACTGCTGCGTCGGTCTCCTGTCTGCAGATGCATCCCCCCCACAGCTAGCTTTGAAGCGGTGACGAGACGGGAGCCTTGGAACGGAAGAAGCTCGGCCCCTAGTCTACCTGGGCGGAGGTGCACGCATGGCAGCTACCAGTGAGTGCTCCCTGTCGTGCATACGCCGGGGTGAAGATCCGGGGGAATCCTGTATGTGACTTCCTTGGTGACGTGGGTGCCTTTGTGCGAACCCCAGAAGGGGACCTACTGGAATGTGCGAAACCCCCCATCCCAAAATGGCAGACTAAAAGGGCTGGATTCTAAAAGGGGGGGAGGGTATTCCCCAAATTTAAAAAGGAGGAGAGGAAAATATTTTCAGAGCAGTTTTTCTTGGGGGTGATGGTGAGCCTAATTTTTTTTTGCAGATGGCAGCGGTCCTCCCTTGGGTGCCCGCACGGCCAGCAGCAACGCTGACCCCCACCGCGCTTACCCCCCCCAAAAGGGGGTGGTGGTACTATGACAGCCCTTCCAGCATGGGGAGTCACCTTTCTGACGTCCCTGCTGACAATCCAGCCAGCCAAGCCCCGCCTCCATAAACCGGTTTTTCTTTTGGGGGGTTTAAATGTCTATTTTGAATGTGACTCATATGGTACCCCCTTTTCCTCGTGTGTCTTAATAGGAAAGGTAGGAAGAAAAATTTTAAACTAGAAGTCCCAGGAGGGGGCTTTTTAATTTTTTTACCTTTGGAACCCAGAGAAAGGGTCGAATTTTCCTGAAGGATTTTAGGCCACAT
>JARQOC010000008.1:92381682-92407551 GCA_033576535.1 Allobates femoralis
TTGTAGCTGCGCTGTAATGTTGGAGGAAGGCATGAAGGTCCTGCTTGTAACTTTCTGCAGCATTTACTATATGATGGTGTCAGCTAACAGTTCATCTTATCAAAAAGGAAGAAGAAATAAATCCACTGGAACACTCCTGAAGGAAGAGGCCCCTGAAGAAGAGGCCCATTTTGTGTATGGCTGATTATCATTTATGCAAATTACTAGTAAATATATCACCTAATGACATTCAATGTGATTATACATTGCTGTGATCACAGGATGTTCAGTGGCAGGATGCTGATTTACTTACTCTCTCTGGTCTTTTATCAGCCTTTTCTATTCTGCATCATATCAAGCAGCCATGTAATGGGGTATGAATAGAAGATCATTGTGCAGCTGGATGAATAGGGCATCTTTGTTGCTTTAAAGGGAACCTGACCCCTCCAAATCGGGCCCCAGCCTCTGAAAACCTGTCCCTGCACCTTCCTATAAGGTTTCAAGCTATCCCTCTTTCCCTATAGCAATTCTGTAAAGTGTAATTATCACCTTTATTACCTGAGAAATCTGCGGCTTCTGAAACCCTGAGGTGTCACCGTGGGTGTTCCCTCTGGCTCCCTATCGCCCGCCCAGTGATCCGACACAGGATCATCAACATTAATTTTCATGCCCATTGGGGCATGAAAAACAGTGGCGGTGGCGATAAGGAGCCAGAGGGAATACCCACTGTGACTCCTCGGGATTCAGAAGCCGTAGATTTCTTGGGTAATAAAGGTGATAATTACACTTTACAGAATAGCAATAGGGAAAGAGAGGAATAGCTTGAAACCTTATAGGTAGGTGCAGAGACAGGTGTTTAGAGGCTGGGGACCGATTTGGAGGGGTCAGGTACCCTTTAAGATGTATGTAACTCACTATATACTGAATGTACTTGAATATTAAAGGGAACCTGCCACTAGGCTTCCCCATAGAAACTAAAAGCATCATGTTTAAATCCTCATAGATTTCATCCCACCAATCTGTGTATATAACTATAATCCCCCTGCAGATCCATGAAAATACATTTAAGATCTCCAGCGTAGTATACTGATTGCCGGCCTATTGGTCTTCCATGTCATCCACCCAGCACTGCAAATCTTGAGCCTGATGCTCTATGCTCTAGCCTTCTGAGCCAATGGCTGGGAAGTGATGCCTGCACATGCTTATGATAGGAGTGTGCTTTGCCTTTTTGAGCCTGTGCAAACACACTTCACTGTGCTCTCAATTTACAGTACTGGATGGATGACTTGGACGTCAGCCACTTCCATCACGTCTGTAGGAGAAGAGGAGGCACCGAGCACGGACAAGTGACACCCAACTGTCTGGACCAAGCTGATTCAATTATAAAGAGTGTTTCCATTGGAAGTGGGGGCTGATACATTGTTGGAGTGATGCCATACAGGGCTTAAATGTAGTGCCTTTAGTTTATATATTGAAGACAGGTTCCCTTTAAACTTTCAGAACCAGAAACGAGAAGTGCCTGACCTGTACACACACACAGCTTCAAAAGATGGACCTGTGCTGCGCCGATTCCCTATTGGGTGACTGATGCCTTAGAATGTACTCCCTACAATATAGGTGTTTGAATATTCTATAACCTCCAAACAAGTTCTTGAAATTGTTTATTAATTTAGATTATTTTTGATGCAAATGGGCTGTGTTCCAAGAAGATGTTGCTAATTAGTGTGGGGGTTCTATGTAAAGTTTTGATGATTTGCTGTACAATTGTGTGGACTGTCATTAATATATTTTTCAAGAGTAGGAAAGGTTGGAGGGTAAAAAGCACACAATAGTGTATTACCTGAGAAGCAGTTGCATTAAAAGATAGATTACAGGCTCACCTGTATAGGTTGTGATCAGCCACACCCCCTGTTACAGCATGCGATATCCGAGATATCAAGTGTGTTCAGTATGCAGCAGCCCTCCCATGTGCAGTAATCCAGGACAAACAGTAGAAAGGAATGGGGGAAAATGAACTGCGCTCCTGCTCCAAATCAGACGATCGATCCAATTTACATGGTGCTTTATTCCAAAGTGATTAGTTATTCCAATAAACCACCGTATAAATAAATGAGATCGATTGTCTTATTTGGAGTGTGAGCGCAGTTGGTTTTTTCCACTTTCCTTTCTACCGTTTGTCCTGCAATTACTCCAGAATCCCTTTACAATATATGACCACTGTGGAGTTTCAGGGGCAGAAAATCTGCCCCGAATCGGAGCACTAGCAAAATATTTTATCCAACACCTTCTGCATGCTGCATAAATAATCTGCATGGAAATGAATTGATGGTGCAGATGTTAAATCGGCAGCATGTCCTTAATTGCTGCAGATTTTCACTTTAGATCTGACCTTACCATTACACAAGGCAAGATATAAAGTGTAAGTGGTCCACAAATGTAAAACTGATAGTAAATGGCCCCCAAGTGGGGAGAAAATAATAAAACCTATACTAACCTACCAGACCGGTACTGCTTTCTGGAGGTATCAAAGATCCTTATAACCAAGCAGCAGCTGTAGCCTTCACGTTCCAGAGGTAAGATAGGTGTCTAGAGTTGGTTTCCCCTAAAGAAGCCACGAAACCGAAAGGGGAGACGCTGCAGATTTGTTTTTGTTTATTTTAAATTATTTTCTACAACTCTGGGCCAAATTACTATGTGTTTTCTAAAGTGTGGACAATCCCGTTAGTCCGTAACAAATCTAAAAGTAATTTGTGTATGTGTTGCCTGTGATCTATGACAGTATGGCTGACAGATGACAGATTTGCCAACGTGACCCATTCAGCATTATTTCATTAGCAGATATTTTCGTATACATTGATGCACATACTGCAACTCAGTCTGGATCTAAAAGAGACTTTTAATGATTGTTCAGTATTTTGGTCACCCACTGTAAAGCCTTCTCAGAATTGCATTATCATTTACATCATGCAAAAATCCCACCTAACACAAATAAAGGAAACTTTGGGCGTGCTCTTTAAATAAATCCCAACATGCACATTGGCCAAGCCTTAACAATGAGATCTGGAAAGGGGTTTTTGATTTGTTTTACCTTCAATAAAACTTCTTTTCTAAACTTGCATTATTTTCGTGTTCTTTTTAGCCCTGCCTCACCCTAAAAGCACAATAATAATATTTTTAGCTGGATAAACTGTTATATACTGAGACCTTCTCTTAAGCTGAGGTCACACGAGCGTACCGCATTGGATGCAATATGCTAATGACATTCTGCTGCGAGCATGAGCGAATGTCATGTTACTGGGCTCAGATTCTCTCGCAGGTGAGAGATGGTGAGATTAATTTCTCCATCTCCTTCATTGCCAGTCTTGGCGTATATCGCACTGCACTCAGTCTGAGGTTTCACACACACCCATAGACTTGTATGTGTGCACATGATCTGACATACGATACCACTAACAGCATGCAGCAACTTTTTTTTTCCTCAGTCTAATTAGATCTGAGGAAAAACTTGTAGATCCTGAGCTGCAACAGTGACTGGTGTGTTACGTGTATAAGTACAGTGCAAGGTAATCTCGCATTGTCTATTATGGGCTCGAGCGCAATCGTTTTCCAAATATATTTATTAGGTTTTGCAATGTCCCTCTATAAAATAAATGATATGAAATCGCAAATACTAGATTTCTATATAGATGAGACACATCTGGATTATCTCAAGCAGGAATTTAATTACACATGGATGAGTAGTAAAATCTCCTATTTGGGGATAGAATTAACCAAACCTTCTTCTGCTATGGTCCAAACAAATCTAACTACTCTCTTCAATTCTTTTCATACCGACTATTTACGCATCTCCAAAATAGAATTATCCTGGCTAAGTAGAATGGAAGCCTTTAAAATGAGCCTATTACCCAAATTCCTCTATACGATTAGGGCCATTCCCATGTTTATATCGAGCGCAATCGTGAAGCTCAGACCTGCGAGTTTTCCTCAGCCCTATACAGGCTGATGAAAAAGATTGCAGTATGCTGTGATTGCGTGTCTTGCATCACTCACACCCATACAAATCTATGTGTGCAAGTGACATATCACACTGCATTCAGCAGACATGTGAATGCCGAGCGATATACGCCAAAGCCATTAATGGAGGTGGAGGAGAGATTAATCTCTCCCTCTCCCCTGCAGCTTAGCAATGTATGGGAATGAAAGGGTTAAAACACCACACTGCTGTCTAATAAATCCAAGGTAATAAATCTTTGATCTTTAATGTCAACACATTTCAAAGTAAGACTCAATCAGGACAAAAATCACTTTAAGGCGATTTTTTTTATTTATTTTTTTTCTTCCCCTGAAGTGATTCTTGCCCTGATGGGGTTTTACTTTGAAACACGTTGGCATTAAAGAGCAAAGATTTATTACCTTAGATTTATTACTTAGACAGCAGTGTGGTGGTTTAGGCTGGTGTCACACTGCGGTCAGGTCAGGTCAGGTTCGATCAGGTTTTGTGTTTCAAAACCAGGAGTCTCCAAAACCTAGAACAGATGTCAGTCTTTCAATTATAGTTTTTCTCTGCAAGTTCCTCTCCTGGTTTTGGCACACAAACCTGATCGAACCTGATCAGTGAAAAACCGCAGTGTGAAACCAGCCTTAATCTTTTCAACCCCATACATTGCTGAGCTTCCTAGCCAGTAACTGTTACTTTTGTAGACCAAGCAGGGGAAAAATTATGGAATTATGACAAACAAAACAACCCTCAAATACATCATGTGATGAATAAGCAGTATTGGTAAGGAATATTGCCATATTCCCCAGATTCCATTCCTCCCAGAAAGCAATTTGATAAGACACATCTCACTCAAAAAGAGATAAGCCCCTACCTTTTTCTGGCCAGAGGCCATTCATCTCTGGCCAGTAGTAGATGGCTGGCATGTTCATGCTAATTAATCAGGCCATACAAAAGGACTCTTCCTCACCTTTGATATGCTGATCAGCTAGGAAGATTTCATTTAGCCAGGTGACACATTCAATTTCCCAGTATCACAAGTAGAGGGGAAATCTTTTCTGCAACTCAGACTAACCGAAGTCGTGAATATAACGTTAATATTTCATGAGCCGTGCTGTCTATGAATATTGCAAGCATAGATATGTGATCGCAACATCTAGACGGTGATAAGGCTTGCATTCATATGAATGTAGGATGACTGTAAGCCATCTAAATGTGATATGGTTACTCTGAGAGCACACTACTAGCTGATGTTTCATATCCAGATGAAGATAAAATCATAACTAAAAATATGAAAATATTGTCTTCCGTCTGTGATGCCCACAGCCAAGGCTAGGGAAGATTATAGAATTTGGGTGTCTATATCTCCCCTCAGGGGGTGGGAATTGTGAGACAGCCCAGAGGTGTGAGATGGGTGGAGACAGGGTCAGCCCATGATGTATAAAAATCATCTGCCCCATCTCCATATGGTATTTCTTCTGAAGAGGCATTATTCCACCAAAGCCAGAGAATACCCCAGGAACAGACTGGCATCACGCCGCCCTTGTGGTGCCATCAGCATTAAGGTAACTGATCACATGTGCGTGTAATTCTGTAATTTTATTGGCATATCTGACTAATATCTGTAACATCTTAATAATAACTGTAAATATTAATATCTAGTGTACCATTAGCGTGATTAAATATATAAATTTAATCTTGAGTTGCTCTTTTTATCTTGATCACGATTCCCACGTCCGTGTGCTCATTTAACGCTACCTGGGTTGGTTTCTGACCCAATATAAGCCCGACCACGGACCGGACTTATATTAAACGAGAAGCTGGTGGCAGCATTTGTGCTTGGGGTTATCCAGGGCCTCTGTCAGTGACGGGGTGGAGGTTATTATATATGCTTCTGGCTGCGGCCTAGAAGGCATATACCACACTCGCTGAGAGGTGCCTTAATAAACAGCACAGGCAGGGCAGCTGCGGCCCTTCTTTATCCTCAGGCAGTTCTCTGACTGACCTGGGTTTAACAGGAGGCGCTGTGGAGCTGCCAGGTTCAGTGGCTGATTCTCCACAAGTGGTGGCAGCGGTGGGATCAAGTTAGGGAGTTGGGTCCCACACACTATTAACATGAAGGACTGCTGGCAGTAGCTTTTGCTGTCAGGGTCCTAAGATCAACTCAACACTAGACAGTCAGAGTGCAAATATAAGGTGTGTGGGTGCATCAGGTTGCAGCTGTGTGTCAGTAACCAGGAGGTGCTAAACTGGTCCAGGGTACCAGGAGCCAAGCGCTGCCGAGGGCACTTGCTGCGGCTGATAAGCAAGAGGTGGTGGAGGACAGTGTTTATCTAGGCGAGGAGGAGCCCATGCACAGGTCCTCAAGGAGCCAATCCCCAGTGGTCGACTCTGCAGTGGGGCAAATACCCCCTGTCCTCAGCCCCGCAGTGGGCAGATCACCACCTGCTGGTCCCTCCAGCCAGATGGGCTCGGATGCCCTTTTTCGAGCTGCCCTGGCTCGACTTATAGCTGGAGACCAGGGCTCCTACGAGACACTCATGGAAGCTGCAGAGCGACTTGCAGAGCGTGAAGCTGCAGAGCGACATGAGGCCGCTGAGCTTGAAGCTGCAGAGCGACGTGAGGCTGCGGAGCGCCAGTACCAGCTCGACTTGGCTCCGCTCAGGATCTCGCAGCCCGTTCCGGCCAACCAGGAGCCCAAGCCACCGAAGGTCCGAGTTGAGAACTTTCCTCTTCTGAAGGCAGGCGGAGACCTGGATAGTTTTCTGCTGGCCTTTGGGCAGACCTGCAGGCAGTACAACCTGGACTCAGACCAGTGGGCCCAGTACCTGACCCCCTGTCTGAGGGGTGACGACCTGAAAGCCTTGGGGGACTTCCCTGCCGGGGAGTTGCAGGATTATGCGAGCATCAAGCGGGCCCTGATCCGGCAGTTCAATCTCACCCCGGAGTCCTACCGCAAGAAGTTCCGGAGCCTGCAGAGGGGTCCGAAGGATACCTTGACCGACCACATGCGGGCCCTCCTGAGAGCAGCTGACCACTGGATCGAAGGTTTGGAGCGCAGCACAGCCCAGGAGATCCAGGAGTTGTTCGTGATGGAGCAATTACTGTGGAATTGTCCCGAGGACCTCCAACAGTTCATCCGCGACCGGAAACCGAAGGGGGCCTGTGAGATGGCAGTCCTGGCTGACGAGTACACGAACAACCGAGTACCTGAGACCAGGAGGGCCAGCAGCAGCACCTGGAGAGGGGGTAAGACCAACCCTGCACCTGTGACCCCGGCCCCCATAATGTAGGGGGCAGCCCCTCTATTACCCCCTGTTCCCCTCTCCAGGTTGGCAGCAGAACCCAGACGGTGTCATCTCTGCAACCAACCAGGACACTTTAAGGCTATGTGTCCCCAGCGCCATAAGACACCGTCCCCGTCCCTAAAAACGGCCACTGTTTTGTGTGTGGGTGGTGGTAGGTCCCTTGACAATTTTCAATCCGTCACCATAGGCTGCTCAGTGGCCATGGGACTGCGGGACACCGGCGCAGAGACTTTGGTTTTCCCCCCAGGACTTGATCCCCGGAAAGTCCCTCGCCATCTCCGGAATTGGAGGCGTGGAACCCGCATTGCCTGTTGCCTGGGTTTGTCTGGACTGGGGTGCGGGGAGGGGAGTGAGGGAGGTGGGGGTGTCTGCTAATATCCCGGCGAATGTATTGCTTGGGTCAGACTTGGGGAGGCTAGTGTCCAAGTATGTGGCCACTGACCCCCCCAGTTCGGATCCACCAGAATGTGTACTATCCAACCTTGAAAGTGTTGATGGGGATGATGTTATTAATGATGATGTTGATGTTTGCAATGACACTCCACACAGCACACACAGGTCTGACATTGGCAGGTGGGAGGGGGAGAAAGATAAAGGGAATTGTAGAACGGCCTTAGGCCATGACCAGCCAGCACACCTTTTGTTCTCAGAGGGCAGACAGAGGGGGCTGAGAGCTGCGGGGGAGCAGACACAGATGGCTGTGACACTGCTCTCTGCTGTAAGCAGCAAGGTATTGTAGCCAGGGAGCCACCGGTCGAAGTCGGAGTACCCACAGGGAGTGTGGTGCTGCCAGGTAAGGCCCAGACACTGAGCTCGGAGGAGCTGCAAAGCAGGGAACATGCCGGGGAGTATGGGGCTGTCACAGGAGAAGTGAAGCTAGCAGGTGAGATCCCAGGGCAGGAATCCCCCACCACCAGGATGTCGGGAGGCCAGGATAGTCCGCCTGAACTGGCGACTTGGTCAGGAGCGGAGGGGAAGCAGGAACTGCCCATGGTTACAGCAGCCATAGCCGCTGTCACCAGGAGTGGGGGTGCCAGAGCCCAGGGGGCCTCGTGGACGTCCGACGGCTTCCCTCCTTCAGACCAAGTGGCTGCTAAGTCAGATGGAGGCCCGAAGACAGGTCCAGTGGAGCTGACTTAAGGACGGGGTGGTCCCATCCACTCTGGCCACATCTAGTCAGGAGTTTCAGGCTGCATTAGAAGCAGATGACAGCCTGAAAGCTCTCAAGGAACAGGCGGCACAGCCTCCCCTGGAGTCAGACCGCGAGAGGATGGTCTTGGACCAGGGACGGCTGTACCGAAAAACGGTCCAGCAGGACTCACCGGAGGCGTGGCCCAGGGACCGAAAGCTAGTGGTGCCCTATCCATTCAGGGCGGAGTTGTTGCGGGTTGCGCATGAGATTCCGATGGCCGGACACCTGGGGATCGCCAAGACCAGGTCCAGGCTCTCTCAGCATTTCTACTGGCCTAAGTTGGGGACCGATGTGGCCGCCTACTGCCGTTCGTGTGATACCTGTCAACGAGTGGGTAAGGTGGGGGGCACCCTAAAGCACCCCTGGTCAACTTGCCAATCATTGACGAGCCTTTCTGGAGGGTGGTAGTAGATCTGATTGGACCGGTGTCCACTACCAGCCGCTCTGGGAAACGCTTCATCCTAACGGTAGTGGACTATGCCACACTGTACCCAGAAGCGGTAGCCTTGTCGTCCATCCGGGCTGGAGATTTTCTCCCGAGTGGGTTTTCCCCAGGAAATGCTCACTGACCGGGGGACCCAATTCATGTTGCAGCTGATGGAGTCCCTCTGTCGGCAAACATAGGTGCAACAGCTGAAGGCCAGTCCGTATCATCCACAGACGAATGGTCTGTGTGAACGGTTCAATGGCACTCTGAAGCAGATGCTGAGGATGCTGGTCGACTCCCATGGCAATGATTGGGAGCGGTATCTGGCACACCTGCAGTTTGCCTACTGGGAGGTCCCCCAGGCCTCAACAGGGTTCTCGCCCTTTGAGCTCCTGTACGGACGACGTGTGCGGTGTCCCCTGGCCTTAGTGAAAGAAGTTTGGGAAGGGGACTTGGCTGCCCCCGAAGTGCCAGTTGAATATGTCATGCGCTTCTGGGACAAAATGCAGGCCTTGACGCAGCTGGTTCACGACAACATGGAGCAAGCCCAGGCCGACCAGAAGCGGTGGTACAACCAGAACGCTTGCGAGAGGACCTACCAGGTGGGTCAGAAGGTGTGGGTACTGGTCCCCGTACTGCAGAACAAGCTTCAGGCAGCCTGGGAAGGCCCATATCTCGTGCACCAGCAGGGTACGCGGCCGCCTACCTGGACGACATTGCCGTCTTCAGCCCCACCTGGGAGGATCACCTGGAGCATCTGGTGCAGGTGCTCAGGCGGATCCACCAGGCAGGTTTGACCATCAAGCCAGAGAAGTGCCAGCTGGGCATGAGTGAGGTCCTTTACCTGGGTCACCGGATAGGCAGGAGGGCTGTGAAGCCAGAGCCTGGGAAGGTGGAAGCCATCACATCCTGGCCCACCCCAAGGACCAAAAAGCAAGTGATGTCGTTCCTTGGGACTGCTGGGTACTATAGGAGGTTCGTTCCACACTATAGTGCCCTGGCGAAACCCCTGACGGACCTCACCAGGGCAAAGCTGCCATCTGCGGTCAACTGGACCGCTGATTGCGAGGCGGCCTTCCACACACTCAAGGCTGCCCTCTCCAACTCCCCGGTACTACAAGCCGCTGACTTTGCACGGCCGTTTGTGGTACAGACCGACGCCAGCGACTTTGGCCTTGGGGCGGTGCTCAGCCAGGTTGACACCACAGGTCAGGAACATCCTGTTTTGTACCTGAGCAAGAAGCTATTGCCGAGAGAGGTGGCCTACTCCACAATGGAAAAGGAATGTCTGGCAATTGTGTGGGCCCTGCAGCGTCTGCAGCCATACTTGTACGGACGCCACTTCATCGTGGAGACGGACCACAACCCCCTCAGCTGGTTACACTCGGTCTCTGGGACGAATGGGAGGTTGCTGCGCTGGAGCCTTGCGCTCCAGCAATACGACTTCACCATTTGCCACAGGAGGGGCTGGGACCACGGTAACGCTGATGGGTTATCCCGGTGAGGGGAGGTAGCGGACGGGCGTGCAGGGGAACACAGGAATGTGCTACCCCCTAGCACCCTCTAAAAAGGGGGAGGTGTGATGAATAAGCAGAATTGGTAAGGAATATTGCCATATTCCCCAGATTCTTATCAAATTGCTTTCTGGGAGGAATGGACACATCTCACTCAAAAAGAGATAAACCCCCACCTTTTTCTGGCCAGAGGCCATTCATCTCTGGCCAGTAGTAGATTAATTAGCATGAACATGCCAGCCAACAGGCCACACAAAAGGACTCTTCCTCACCTTTGATATGCTGATCAGCTAGGAAGATTTCATTTAGCCAGGTGACACATTCAATTTCTCAGTATCTCAAGTAGAGGGGAAATCTTTTCTGCAACTCAGACTAACCGAAGTCATGAATATAATGTTAATATTTCATGAGCTGTGCTGTCTATGAATATGGCAAGCATAGATATGTGATCGCGACATCTAGACGGTGATAAGGCTTGTATTCATATGAATGTAGGATGACTGTGAGCCATCTAAACGTGATATCAGCTAGTAGGGTGCTCTCAGAGTAGCTGATGTTTCATATCCAGACGAAGATAAAATCATAATTAAAAATATGAAAGTATTGTCTTCTGTCTGTGATGCCCACAGACAAGGCTAGGGCAGATTATAGAATTTGGGTGTCTATATCTCCCCTCAGAGGGGTGGGAATTGTGAGACAGCCCAGAGGTGTGAGATGGGTGGAGACAGGGGTCAGCCCATGATGTATAAAAATCATCTGCCCCATCTCCATATGGCATTTCTTCTGAAGAGGCATTATTCCACCAAAGCCAGAGAATACCCCAGGAACAGACTGGCATCACGCCGCCTTGTGGTGCCATCAGCATTAAGGTAATTGATCACATGTGCATGTAATTCTGTAATTTTATTGGCATATCTGACTAATATCTGTAACATTAATATTTACAGTTATTATTAGGATATCTAGTGTACCATTAGCGTGATTAAATATCTAAATTTAATCTTGAGTTGCTCTTTTTATCTTGATCACGATTCCCACGTCCGTGTGCTCATTTAGCGCTACCTGGGTTGGCTTCTGACCCAATATAAGCCCGACCACAGACCGGACTTATATTAAACGAGAAGCTGGTGGCAGCATTTGTGCTTGGGGTTATTCAGGGCCTCTATCAGTGACGGGTTGGAGGTTATTATATGTGCTTCTGGCTGCGGGCACACACTCACTGAGAGGTGCCTTAATAAACCAGCACAGGCAGGGCAGCTGCGGCCCTTCTTTATCCTCAGGCAGTTCTCTGACTGACCTGGGTTTAACAGGAGGTGCTGTGGAGCTGCCTGGTTCGGTGGCCGATTCACCACACATCACTAGTATTTTCCCATCGCTACGACAGCACCCACAGAGAGAGGGGATCTGTCCCTGATGACAACCTACAGCTAGCATGCAATATGCTTACCTGAGTCCTATGAGCCTCTGTGCGGTGTCTGTGGGAACGGCAGGGCCTGGAGCTTCAGATGCAGCATTGGGAAGTCCTGTTTCAGGCTCTCCCTTTGTCTGGGGATTACCCTGCTGTCAGTGCTGGGGAAGGCCACCCTGATGCAAGGGGAGCGCAGGAGCGCTCTAGCTCACAGGGCTCTTCCTATGTCACGCGGGGTGGTGTGTGGTGTGGTGCCTGCTGTTCTTTATGCACCTCTGGCAGCTCCTTCTGGGGCCCGCAGGAGCGCTGTAGTCGCTGGGCTCCTCCTCTGACACGCGGGGGCGCTGTGGTGAGGGGTGCTGGTGTGGTGCCTGCTGTTCCATATGCGCCTCTGGTGGCTCCTGGGGCACGCAGGGGCGCTGTGGTCGGGTAGGCGCTGGTGAGGGTCTGGGCGGTGGGAGCGTTACGGCGCGCGCGACCGCGCTTCCGGGTTGGGCTGATGCGCATGCGCAGTAGCTCTCTGCGGTCCGACCCGGAAATTAGGTCTTTCCACTTCCGGGGTTACCGGGGAGGTGGCCAGGGTGAGGATGTGTAAAGGGCAGGCGTGCAGGCGCCTTGTGACAAGCGGACATGTCCTCTCCTGGTGCTTCAGAGGGGCGCCCTCTGAGTGAAGAGGTGCACAGCAGCAAGATCAAGTCCAGTGGTCGCTCCAGGGATGAGAGCTCCACGGACAGGAGTGAGAGGGCAAGGATGGCTCTGTCTCCCACTCGGGCTGGACCTCCGGGACCGCTACATGGGGTTTGCTGTATTTCTGGGTGAGTACAGGCTGAGTCTCTTTTCTCAAACTGTCCTCCTTGTCTGTGTCCCCCTCCTAGGTTAAGAAGGTGAAACACCAGCAATGTGCTCTGTGTCCCCAACTTCTCCCTGATACACGAAACGCCTGTGCCAATCTTGTATTGCCGCTACAGTGCGGGAGGAGTCCTCTGTGACAGATATCCGGGCCATGATTCGGGAGGAATTGCAGGCTTTCTCGCATGAGAGTCATTCTAACAAACATGGGAAGAAGTCTCAGCCTCAGATACAACAAGGGACAAATCTGGATGAGAGCGGTCAGGTTTAGCACGGATTCTTCTGATTCTTCCTCTTCATCATCATCTGAGGAGGAGGGCAGGTCCTGTTTTCCATTGGATAGTATGGATAATTTGGTCAAATCTGTCTGAGTTACGATGGGGATTTCTGACTTTAAAGAGGTTAAGTCGTCCCAGGATATTATGTTTGCTGGCCTTTCTCAGAAGAAGCGCTGTTCCTTTTCGGTCACTTCTGCGCTGAAGGAAGTGATTCAGCGGGAGTGGGACAAACAGGAGCGCAGAGGGTCGCTTCCTTCATCCTCCAAGAGGCGTTATCCCTTTGAAGATGAGGAATTGTTGGCATGGTGTAAGGTTCCTAAAGTGGACGCGGCAGTCGCCTCGGCTTCAAAACATTCGTCCCTGCCTGTTGATGATTCTGGACTGCTCTCTGATCCATTAGATCGTAAGGCGGATATGCTCCTGAAACGTTCCTGGGAGTCCTGCACGGGGGCCTTTAAACCAGCCGTCTCTGCTACATGTACGGCAAGGTCCATGTTGGTCTGGATTGATCAATTGAAGGATCAACTCAAAAGTGGTATTTCAAGGGACAAGTTGCTTTCCTCTCTTCCACTAATCAGGGGTGGCGCTGCTTATTTGGCGGATGCCTCTGCTGATTCCTTGCGGTTGGCATCTAGATTGGCGGGCCTTTCTAATTTGGCTCGTCGCGTTTTATGGCTTAAGGGCTGGAAGGGGGATGCGCAAGCCAAATCTCGGTTATGTGCATTGCGATGTCAGGGTGAGTACCTGTTTGGCAAACCCTTAGATGAGCTCCTGGCCAAGGAGGCCGAAAGGAAGTCTAGGTTCCCTAATGCTTCTTTTCCATCCTACAGGAGGGCATTCAAGCGCAGGTCGTTCGGTCAGAAGAAGCCCTATAAGGACCCGTAACAGATGGGACAACAAAGCTTCTAAGGCCAAAGGGTGCCCTCTTTGGTTCCACTTCAAGAACGGATAATAAGTTCCGTTAGTCCTGTCCCTCCTGTGGGGGACAGGACTGTTTTTTTCCATAAGATGGCTAGCTATTACTTCTAGTCTTTGGATCCTGTCTATTGTGTCTTTCAGTCTGAAGTTAGATTTTGAGGTTTTTTCTCCAGATTATTTTGTGCAGACATCCCCTTCGTCTCCTTTGCAGCAGCAGGCACTGGAGTTGGAGGTTCGGAGTTTGTTAGAGAAGCGAGTCTTGTTGGAGGTCCCTGGGGGCCAGGAGGCACGGGGTGTTTACTCCCCTTTATTCCTGGTCACTAAACCTGATGGGTCCTTCCGCACTATTATTAACTTGAATTGTTTGAATACTTTTTTACGGTTTTCTACTTTCAAGATGGAGTCAATTCAATCTGCCATTAATGTCTTGTTTCCTAGGTGTTTTATGGCAGTGCTGGATTTGAAAGATGCGTATTACCATCTGCCGATTCATCCCGACCATCATACGTTCCTCAGGGTCGCCATCATGTTCGACGGTCGGCTCTGGCATTTTCAATTTGCGGCAATGCCGTTTGGCTTCGCCATGGCCCCACGTATATTCACCAAAGTGATATCAGAGGTGATCAGTTTTTTACGTCATCAGGATATTCTTATTGTACTGTATCTTGATTTTTTTGATAGTGGGAAATTCTGCTTCTCGGTGCAGAGAGTTTGGGCTGGTTGATCAACTGGGATAAGTCTAGGATGGTTCCTCTGATATGTCAATCCTTCTTGGGTCTACACCTTGATTCTGTTAGTCAGCTGTGCTTTTTGCCGGAGGCGAAGAAGCATGTGATACTCGCCAAAGTTGGGTTGGCGGTTAGCCATCCTCACATGTCCTTGAGATCAGCTATGTCTTTGTTGGGGTCCTTGACCTCATGTATTCCGGTGGTTCTATGGGCTCAGTTCCACACCAGATGTCTTCAGCAGGAGATTCTCTGTGCTGAGGAGGGGTTGCATGGGTCCCTAGACAGCTTCCTTTCCTTTTCTTCAGAGGTCATCGCTTCCTTTTCCTGGTGGTTGTCTCTGGGTAACCTCTCTAGGGGTGTGCCGTGGGTGGTTTCCCCATCTAAGGTAGTAGTTACTAATGTTAGTCCAGACAGGTGGGGTGCCCATCTGGGGTCGCTATGGGCCCAAGGTCAGTGGTTAGTCCAGGAAGCGGCGGATTCTTCTAATGTCCGAGAACTTAAAGCGATACTTCAGGCGTTGCTTCACTTTCTCCCAGAGTTGGATTACCAGCACGTCAGGATCATGACGGACAATATGACTTGTGTCGCGTATATCAATCATCAAGGCAGTACGCGATCACAGCCTCTGATGTCTACTGCATCAAAGATTCTCCATCTGGCAGAACGTCATCTCCTGTCCCTCACAGCCCTTCATATCAAAGGGACAGACAACTCCACGGCGGATTTTATGAGTCGACAAACTCTACGTCAGGGCGAATGGACATTGAGCCGACGTGTGTTCCGGCAGATTGTGCGCCTATGGGGTCGCCCGGACATAGACCTGTTCGCTACCAGGGTAATCGTCAGGTCGAGCAGTTTGCCTCCCTCAATATCAGGGACCGTCCAGATGTGGTGGACGCTCTCCAGGTCACTTGGACTTTCCCTCTCGCTTATGCCTTTCCTCCGATGTCTATTCTTCCATTGGTCATCAGGAAAATCAGGGAGGAGGGAGTGAGGGTTTTCAGGGCTCCGAGCCATGTCCCTGTCGGATCCATGGATCCTGCCGTCAACCCCGACTCTGCTGTCTCAGGGTCCACTTTGTCATCCTCAAGTGCACGGTCTCCACTTGATGGCGTGGAATTTGAGAGGCAGTTACTAAAATCCAGGGGGTTTTCAGATGGTCTGGTTGCTACCCTTCTTCTGAGTAGGAAGCCTGCTACTACTAACATCTACTGTAGGGTATGGCGCAAGTTTTTGTCTTTTCACACTACCCCTTTTTCTGAGGTGGTCCCTACCCGGGCTATTCTGGAATTGCTTCAACGGGGACGGGACTTGGGGTTATCAGTTAGTACCCTTAAAGTTCAGGTTTCTGCCTTGGGGGCTTTGTATGGGGCTAATGTTTCGGGGGATAGATGGATTGCTAGGTTTATTTCTGCTTGTGAATGCAGTACTCCGGTTAACATTGCCAGTGCGCCTCCTTGGGACCTGAACTTGGTTCTGGAGGCGCTTACTAGTGCTCAGTTTGAACCGTTACTCTTCGTTTCTGAAGGTTCTTTCCCTTAAGACAGCCTTGTTAGTTGACCTTACCTCTGCTCTCCTGGTTAGTGACATTCAGGCACTCTCCATAGACCCTCCGTTCTTGTCTGTCTTTCCTGATAGGCAGGTAAGAGGGATCTGGTTTCAGCACTATCCTAAGGTGGTTTCTAGGTTTCACCGCAGTCAGGAGATTGTCTTACCCTCCTTTTATCCTGACCCTGTTACTCCTGCTGAGGAGAAATTTCATACTCTCGATGTTAGACGAGCCGTCTTCGTATACCTTGTAAGGACTCAGGCAGGGAGGAAGTGTAGGGCTCTGTTTGTCTCCTTCCAGGGCCTGAAAAAGGGGTCTGGAGTCTCCAAGATTTGAACTTTTACTAATTAAGCGGTTCCTCTCGGTCTCTGTAACACAACTGAGGAGGTGAGGGGGACCGCCCCTTTTTATCTGTAGGTTTCCTGTCCCTGGTGGCGGATCCCCTCTCTCTGTGGGTGCTGTCGTGGCTCCATAAAACTAGACTACCGGTACGTAACCTGGTCTTTCGTTGCACCACCTCTCGCTTTTATTACAGCTTGCAGTCTCTGAGGCATGGACTTAATGAGTGACAAACAGTACTCGTCAGCAAATAGAAAAACAAGCGGTGTCAGAGGTTTGGAGCGCTAAAGAAACCACGGGTTGGTGATTAAATTACCGATAATTTATTGCACGAACAGCAGGGGTCCAGTATGCCACAACGCGTTTCGATGCACAGATGCGTCTTCCTCAAGTGGTTTTTTCTTTTAAACAGTACTCGTCAGTCTGGCTCCAACTTTCTCTGATTGCTGTTGCCAGATTATCTTTGCAGGTTGGAGCCTTGTCATTGACCAATTTCTTCAACTTCCACCAAAGATTTTCAATTGGATTGAGATCTGGACTATTTGCAGGCCATGACATTCACCTTTATGTATCTTCTTTCAAGGAATGTTTTCACAGTCTTTGCTCTATGGCAGGATGCATTATCATCTTGATAAATGATTTCATCATCCTCAAACATCCTTTCAATTGATGGGATAAGAAAACTGTCCAGAATATCAATGCAAACTTGGGCATTTATTGAAGATGTAATATATGGAAAGGAGAGAAGTCCGGCTTTCAGGATCGCGCTGTTCCAGTTCACAAGGAGTTAATCCAAGGACCAAGCAGTAATCATAACTTTCTTTATTCTATAAAACTCTACGCTTTTCGTGTACACGCTGTACACTTCCTCAGGAGCAAAGTTACACTGTCATCACATTCCATTCTCCTTATATACTAGCTTCCCCCAGGAAGTGAGGTAGATGCTACATCATTGCACATAAAAAATGTCACACATAGCTATCAATCTTATATATAAAACCCGAAGGCCACTTCCGGTCTATCCGCTCAACTTCCGTGACGGCCTCCCTCCTGTGACAAAGACCGGAAACGGAAGTAGCAGACCCACGAGCGGTGAGCGCGTAGCGCTCACCGCGAGCCGCTGTCAAAATGGCACAGCGCCTCGCAGTGGGCGCTAAAGCGCCACCACTCGCCGTTATCCCGTCACCGGCCCTGCACACAGCCCCCGCTGCCCCATCACCCCCTGCCTGTCACCATAGCCATCTTCCACTGCCTTCCCCCCGCTGCCCCATCACCACCCTGCCTGTCACCATAGCCGCCCTCCACTGTCCGGTCACCCCCAGCCTATCACCACTGCCCCTCCGCTACCCGATCGCCCCCCTCCACTCTCCGGTCACCCCCCCCCTTACCACAGCTCCCTCCAACCACACGCGATCTCTCTTCATCCTGCTTGAGGACCTTTGATTACGTCACGATGATGGGTGGAGTCACAGATCACATGACCGTGACGTCATCAAAGGTCGTCCCATCTAACTTCCTCTGCATCCCCTGCCTGCACGACCAATCCCCGACCCACTTGACCTACCCTCCACTCACCCACTCTACACTGACCCACTCTACCTGCTCTCACTACCCCCTGACACTGCCCATCTGACCTCTCTGCCACCCCCCCCCCTGACCATGACCACCTCTGACCCTGCCTCACCCTGACACGACCCCCTTGCCCATCACCCCACCGCCCACCACCCCAACTCTGCCCCTCCCCTGCCCTCACCCCCCCATACCCCCCCGTCCGCTCTGCCACTGCCCACCTACATGACCCCTGACGACCCCAAACCCCTACCCCTACTCTCCCTGACCCCTGCCCCACCCCCGCACACTACCCCCTCCTGCATCCCTGCCCACCCCACCCCAACCCTCTGACCACTGACCCCCACTCTGACCCTGACCCTGCTCTGCCCACTCACCCCCACTCTGACCACTGACCCCCACTCTGACCCTGCTCTGCCCACTCACCCCCACTCTGACCACTGACCCCCACTCTGACCCTGCTCTGCCCACCCACCCCCACTCTGACCACTGACCCACACTCTGACCCTGCCCACTCACCCCCACTCTGACCACTGACCCTCACTCTGCCCACTCACCCCCCAACTCTGCCCACTCACCCCCCAACTCTGCCCCCCTCACCCCCTCTCTGCCCCCCTCACCCCCACTCTGCACACTGACCCCCACTCTGTCCCTGCTCTGCCCACTGACCCCCCACTCTGACCACTGACCCCCACTCTGACCACTGACCCCCAAACTCTGCCCACTCACCCCCCTACTCTTCCCCCTGAACCCCTCTCTGCCCCCTCACCCCCACTCTGCACACTGACCCTCTCTCTGACCCTGCTCTGCCCACTCACCCCCACTCTGACCACTGACCCCCACTCTGACCCTGACCCTGCTCTGCCCACTCACCCCCACTCTGACCACTGACCCCCACTCTGACCCTGCTCTGCCCACCCACCCCCACTCTGACCACTGACCCCCACTCTGACCTCCTGCCCACCCACCCCCACTCTGACCACTGACCCACACTGACCCTGCCCACTCACCCCCACTCTGACCACTGACCCTCACTCTGCCCACTCACCCCCCAACTCTGCCCACTCACCCCCCCAACTCTGCCCCCCTCACCCCCTACTCTGCCCCCTCACCCCCACTCTGCCACTGACCCCCACTCTGTCCCTGCTCTGCCCACTGACCCCCCACTCTGACCACTGCACCCCACTCTGACCACTGACCCCCAACTCTGCCCACTCACCCCCTACTCTTCCCCCTGAACCCCTCTCTGCCCCCTCACCCCCACTCTGCACACTGACCCTCTCTCTGACCCTGCTCTGCCCACTCACCCCCACTCTGACCCTCACTCGACCCCCACTCTGCCCCTGACCCTGCTCTGCCCACTCACCCTGACTCTGACCACTGACCCCCACCTGACCCTGCTCTGCCCACCACACCCCACTCTGACCACTGACCCACACTCTGACTCTGCCCACTCACCCCCCTCGACCACTGACCCTCACTCCTGCCCACTCACCCCACTCTGACCCACTGACCCTCACTCTGCCCACTCACCTCCCCACATACTCTGCCCACTCACGCCCACTCTGCACACTGACCCCACTCTGACCCTGCTCTGCCCACTGACCCCCTCTGACACTGACCCCTCACACTGACCCACTGACCCCTCTCACTGACCACTCACGCCCCACTCTGACCACTCACCACTCCCTACTCTTCCCCCTGAACCCCTCTCTGCCCCCTCACTCCCACTCCTGCACACTGACCCTCTCTGACCTCTCTGCCCACTCACCCCCACTTGACCAGCTGACGACCCCACTCTGCCCACTCACCCCCAAACTCTGCCCCTCACCCACTTGCCCACTCACCCTGCTCTGCCCATCTCACCCCACTACGACCCTCTCTTGCCCACTGACCCCCCACACTGCCCACTGACCCATGCTCTGCCCACTCACCCTGCTCGGCCCATTGACCCCTCACACTGGCCACTCATCCTGCTCTGCCCACTCACCCCTCACTGCCCACTGACCCCTCACACTGACCCTGCTCTGCCCACTGACCATCCTCTCCCCACTGACCCCTCACTGACCCTGCTCTGCCCACTCGCCCTGCTCAGCCCACTGACCCCTCACACTGCCCACTGACCCTCCTCTGCACACTGAACATGCTCTGCCCACTGACCCCTCAATGCCCACTCACCCTGCTCTGCCCACCGACCCTGCTCTGCTCACTGACCACTCACACTGCCCACTCACCCTGCTCTGCCCACTGACCCCTCACACCCCCCCACTGACCCTGCTCTGCTCACTGACCACTCACACTGCCCACTCACCCTGCTCTGCCCACTGACCCCTCACATGCCCCACTGACCCTGCTCTGCCCTCTCACCCCTCACACTGACCCTGCTCTGCCCACTGACCCCTCACACTGCCCACTCACGCCTCACACTGCCCACTGAACATGCTATACCCACTTACCCCTCACACTGCCCACTGACCATGCTTTGCCCACTGACCCCTCACACTGCCTACTGACCCTGCTCTGCTCATTTACTCCCGCTCTGCCCACTCACCCCCGCTCTGCCCACTCGCCCCTGCTTTTACCACTCACCCTGCCCACTGACCACCCTCTGTTCACTCACCCCCCCGCTCTGCCCTTTCACCATGCCCACTGACCCCTGCTCTGCCCACTGACCGTGCCCACTCACCCATGCTCTACCCACTGACCCTTCTCTGCCCACTCACTCTGCCCACTGACCCCTGCTCTGCCCACTGACTGTGCCCAATAACCCTTGCTATGCCCACTAAACCCTGCTCTGCCCACTCACCCCCGCTCTGCCCGCTGACCCCTGCTCTGCTCACTGACTGTGCCCACTCACCCCTGCTCTGCCCACTGATTTTTCCCACTAACCCCTGCTGTGCCTACTGACTGTGCCCACTGACCCCTGCTCTGCCCAATCACTCTGCCCACTAACCCCTGCTCTGACCACTGACCCCCGCTATTACCCTGCTCTGACCACTGATGCCCCAATCCTGCTCACTGACCCTGCTCTGCCCATTCACCCACCACTCTGTCCACTCACCCCCCGCTCTGCCCACTGACCCTGCTCTGCCTACTTACCCCCCCCCCCCTCTGGCTACTGACCATGCCCACTGACCCCAGCTCTGCCCACAGACCCCAGCTCTGACTATTGACCCTGCTCTGACTACTGATTATGCCCACTCACCCCTGCTCTGCCCAATGACTCTGCCCACTAACCCCTGCTCTTCCCACTCATCCCCCACTCTGCCCACTTACCCCGCTTTGCCCACTCACCCCCAGCAGATCGGTTTCCCAGCCAACGACAGGTCCTGTCCTGCCACCTACAAGACGGGTGGAGCGAGCCGCCGCAGGGTAAGTATCCTCACTGAGGTTTTTTTTATTTTTATTATCACCATGAAGGAGCGGGGGCGGGGGGTGTGCAGCCCCAGAGGAAGGGGGGGGGGGGGGGGCCCACAGAGACTGGAGGCCCAGAGGGACGGGTGCTGCGCGAAGCGGAGGGGGTCAGGAGGAGCGCCTCCATCCTGCACCCCCTATCCATCCTGCCCCCCCTATCCATCCTGCCCCCCCTATCCATCCTGCCCACCCTATCCATCCTGCCCCCCCCTATCCATCCTGCCCCCCCCTATCCATCCTGCCCCCCCCTATCCATCCTGCCACCCCCTATCCATCCTGCCACCCCCAACACCATCCTGCCACCCCCAACACCATCCTGACACCCCCCAACACCATCCTGACACCCCCAACACCATCCTGCCCCCCCGACTCCATCCCGCACCCCCATCACCATTCTCACCCCCCGCCAACATCCTGCCCCGCCGCCTACATCCTACCCCTCCCCCACCACCATCCTGCCCTGCCGTCTCCATCCTGCCCTGCCGTCTCCATCCTGTCCCCCCTTCCCGCTACATCCTGACCCGCTCGCTCCATCCTGCCCCACTCGCTCCATTCTGCCCCCCCAACACAATCCTGCCCCCCCCTCCCCTCCTTAGCTGATCGCTTGCCCAGGCAACTACAGGTCCTAAAGGCCTGTAGGACCTACAAGGCCGAGGTGGAGCGAGCCGCCGGACAGGTGAGTATCCTCACTGAGGATTTTTTTATTTTTACTGTGGACGACCGGGGGCCAGGAGGAGTGGGGGACCGCGGTCACCGCAGTATTGCCATATACCATAGTGCTGCTATACATGTGCTATAATGTACAGCCATATACCATAGTGCTGCTATACATGTACTGTAATGTACCGCCATATACTATAGTGCTGCTATACATTTACTATAATCTACCGCCATATACTATAGTGCTGCTATACATGTACTGTAATGTACCGCCATATACCATAGTGCTGCTATACATGTGCTCTCATTACCACCATATACCATCGTACTGCTATATATATATATCTTATATATAAAACCCGAAGGCCACTTCCCGCCAATCCGCTCAACTTCCGTGATGGCTTGCGCCCTGTGTCAAAGACCGGAACCGGAAGTACCAGACTCACGAGCGGTGAGCGCATAGCGCTCACCGTGAGCCGCTGTCAAAATGGCACAGCGCCTCGCGGTGGGCGCTAAAGCGCCACCACTCCCCCTTATCCCGCCACAGTCCCTGCACAGAGCCCCGTCTGCGCCCACCCACATCCGGCCCACAGCCCTGCAGCTCACCGCCCACTCTCCATCAGGGACCGCCATCCCGCCACTGGCTCCGCACACAGCCTGGTGTGTGCCCACCAACATGCGGGAACCGGCCCGGACCGGCCACACACTCCGGTGTGCGGCCTCCGCCGCCACCGCTCCCAGTCCTGCCGCTCTCTCCACACACCCGGTGACTCTCCTCCATCACGGAGCTAGCCCCGCCCGCACTCCGGGGCCGGCCTCCGGAACCGCCGACAGCCCAGTGAGTGTTCAGCCCTCCAGCCTCCGTTCTCCTCTGCCCCCCCAACCTCCGCTCTCTCTGCCCCCCCAGCCTCCGCTCTCCTCTGCCCCCCAGCCTCCGCTCTCCTCTGCCCCCCAGCCTCCGCTCTCCTGTGCCCCCCAGCCTCCGCTCTCCTCTGCCCCCCAGCCTCTGACCCCTCCCTCCTCTGACCCCTCCCTCCTCTAACCCCTCCAGTTTCTGCCTCCTCCGTCCTCTGCCTCCTCCCTCCTCTGCCCCCTCCAGCCTCTGCCCCCTCCAGCCTGTGCTGCACTCACTGCTGACCACTGAGCCAACGCACTCTCTGCTGACCACTCAGCCACCGCACTCTCTGCTGACCACTGAGCCACCGCACTCACTGCTGACCACTGAGCCACCGCACTCACTGCTGACCACTGAGCCACCGCACTCACTGCTGACCACTGAGCCACCCCACTCACTGCTGACCACTGAGCCACCCCACTCACTGCTGACCACTGAGCCACCCCACTCACTGCTGACCACTGAGCCACCCCACTCACTGCTGACCACTGAGCCACCCCACTCACTGCTGACCACTGAGCCACCCCACTCACTGCTGACCACTCAGCCACCCCACTCACTGCTGACCACTGAGCCACCCCACTCACTGCTGACCACTGAGCCACCCCACTCACTGCTGACCACTGAGCCACCCCACTCACTACTGACCACTGAGCCACCCCACTCACTGCTGACCACTGAGCCACCCCACTCACTGCTGACCACTGAGCCAACCCACTCACTGCTGACCACTGAGCCACCGCACTCACTGCTAACCACTGAGCCACCGCACTCACTGCTGACCACTGAGCACCCCACTCACTGCTAACCACTGAGCCACCGCACTCACTGCTAACCACTGAGCCACCGCACTCACTGCTAACCACTGAGCCACCATATACAGTGCTAACCACTGAGCCGCCGTATACTCTGCTAACCACTGAGCCGCCATATACAGTGCTAACCACTGAGCCACCATATACAGTGCTAACCACTGAGCCACCATATACAGTGATACCACTGAGCCACCGTATACAGTGCTAACCACTGAGCCACCATATACAGTGCTAACCACTGAGCCACCATATACAGTGCTAACCACTGAGCCACCATATACAGTGCTAACCACTGAGCCACCATATACAGTGCTAACCACTGAGCCACCATATACAGTGCTAACCACTGAGCCACCGTATACAGTGCTAACCACTGAGCCACCGTATACAGTGCTAACCACTGAGCCACCGTATACAGTGCTAACCACTGAGCCACCATATACAGTGCTAACCACTGAGCCACCGCACTCACTGCTAACCACTGAGCCACCGCACTCACTGCTAACCACTGAGCCACCGCACTCACTGCTAACCACTGAGCCACCGCACTCACTGCTAACCACTGAGCCACCATATACAGTGCTAACCACTGAGCCGCCGTATACTCTGCTAACCACTGAGCCGCCATATACAGTGCTAACCACTGAGCCACCATATACAGTGCCAACCACTGAGCCACCATATACAGTGATACCACTGAGCCACCGTATACAGTGCTAACCACTGAGCCACCATATACAGTGCTAACCACTGAGCCACCATATACAGTGCTAACCACTGAGCCACCATACAGTGCTAACCACTGAGCCACCATACAGTGCTAACCACTGAGCCACCATATACAGTGCTAACCACTGAGCCACCATATACAGTGCTAACCACTGAGCCACCATATACAGTGCTAACCACTGAGCCACCATATACAGTGCTAACCACTGAGCCACCATATACAGTGATACCACTGAGCCACCGTATACAGTGCTAACCACTGAGCCACCATATACAGTGATACCACTGAGCCACCATATACAGTGCTAACCACTGAGCCACCATATACAGTGATACCACTGAGCCACCGTATACAGTGCTAATCACTGAGCCACCATATACAGTGCTAACCACTGAGCCACCATATACAGTGATACCACTGAGCCACCGTATACAGTGCCAACCACTGAGCCGACTGTATACACACAATTAATTTCACAGCACTCCCCTATTACTAAATAAACTCTATATAGATTCTAGACTACCCGATTCTTTAGAATCGGGCCACCATCTAGTATAATATAAAATCACAAAGTTCATATATAAAACACACTCCTATAAAAAACACATCTATTATATAATTGCCGTAGCGACTTCCGTCGGAGCGGCGCGACTTTTGGTGGCTTTGTTAGCGAGTCCTGGGTGCTTCTCCTAGACACTGTCCGTGGCCGCGTAGCGGCCATGGTGACTCGCGAAGCAATGCCCGCAGAGCGGGCATTGCGAGTCGTTGCCACGCACGCGAAGCAATGCCCGCAGAGCGGGCATTGCGAGTCGTTGCCACGCACGCGAAGCAATGCCCGCAAAGCGGGCATTGCGAGTCGTTGGCACCGCTAACAAAGCCACAGCCAGCAGGGACTCGCATAGGGCTGTAGTGTACACCGCTATGGTATACTACAGTCCCATGCCCATACGCCTGTCCGCCCCTAACCCTAAGCACCAACGCCTCGCAATGACCGCTGGAGCTTCAGGCCTGACAGGCGTATGGCCATGGTACTGTAGTATACCATAGTGCTGTACACTACAGCCCCATGCTGTAAGCCACCCCCTTAGTGCGCCGCCCCTACCCCCTAAGCCCGCCGCCCACACTAAAACCCCTACCCCCTAAGCCCCGCCGCACCTAAGCCCCGCCGCACCTAAGCCCCGCCGCACCTAAGCCCCTACCCCCTAAGCCACTACCACCTAAGCTCCGCCGCACCTAAGCCCCTACCCCCTAAGCCCCGCCGCACCTAAGCCCCTACCTCATAAGCCCCGCCGCACCTAAG